>CAMZJU010000178.1:0-38304 GCA_947311025.1 Lypha dubia
AACGAGCCGTTCCCGAGTAATCACACCTTCTCCAAATTGGCAAAAAAAAAAGCGTTGTTGATTTTTCCTGGAAAATACACTAAAAATCCTACGAGCCGTTCCCGAGTAATCACACCTTCTCCAAATTGGCCAAAAAAAGCGTTGCTGATTTTTCCTGGAAAAAACATCAAAAATCTTACGAGCCGTTCCCGAGTAATCACACCTTCTCCAAATTGGCCAAAAAAAGCGTTGCTGATTTTTCCTGGAAAATACACTAAAAAACCTACGAGCCGTTCCCGACTAATCACACCTTCTCCAAATTGGCCAAAAAAAGTGTTGCTGATTTTTCCTGGAAAATACACTAAAAATCTTATGAGCCGTTCCCGAGTAATCACACCTTTTCCAAATTGGCAAAAAAAAGCGTTGTTGATTTTTCCTGGAAAAAACATCAAAAATCTTATGAGCCGTTCCCGAGTAATCACACCTTCTCCAAATTGGCAAAAAAAAGCGTTGTTGATTTTTCCTGGAAAATACACTAAAAAACCTACGAGCCGTTCCCGAGTAATCACACCTTCTCCAAATTGGCCAAAAAAAGCGTTGCTGATTTTTCCTGGAAAATACACTAAAAATCCTACGAGCCGTTCCCGAGTAATCCCATCTTCTCCAAATTGGCCAAAAAAAGCGTTGCTGATTTTTCCTGGAAAATACACTAAAAATCCTACGAGCCGTTCCCGAGTAATCACACCTTCTCCAAATTGGCCAAAAAAAGCGTTGTTGATTTTTCCTGGAAAATACACTAAAAATCCTACGAGCCGTTCCCGAGTAATCACACCTTCTCCAAATTGGCAAAAAAAGCGTTGCTGATTTTTCCTGGAAAATATATTAAAAAACCTACGAGCCGTTCCCGAGTAATCCCATCTTCTCCAAATTGGCAAAAAAAAAGCGTTGCTGATTTTTCCTGGAAAATACACTAAAAATCCTACGAGCAGTTCCCGAGTAATCACACCTTCTCCAAATTGGCAAAAAAAAGCGTTGCTAATTTTTCCTGGAAAATACACTTAAAATCCTACGAGCCGTTCCCGAGTAATCACACCTTCTCCAAATTGGCCAAAAAAAGCGTTGCTGATTTTTCCTGGAAAATACACTAAAAATCCTACGAGCCGTTCCCGAGTAATCCCATCTTCTCCAAATTGGCCAAAAAAAGCGTTGCTGATTTTTCCTGGAAAATACACTAAAAAACCTACGAGCCGTTCCCGAGTAATCCCATCTTCTCCGAATTGGCCAAAAAAAGCGTTGTTGATTTTTCCTGGAAAATACACTAAAAAACCTACGAGCCGTTCCCGAGTAATCACACCTTCTCCAAATTGGCAAAAAAAAGCGTTGCTGATTTTTCCTGGAAATTACACTAAAAATCCTACGAGCCGTTCCCGAGTAATCACAACTTCTCCAAATTGGCAAAAAAAAGCGTTGTTGATTTTTCCTGGAAAATACACTAAAAAACCTACGAGCCGTTCCCGAGTAATCACACCTTCTCCAAATTGGCAAAAAAAAAAGCGTTGTTGATTTTTCCTGGAAAATACACTAAAAATCCTACGAGCCGTTCCCGAGTAATCACACCTTCTCCAAATTGGCCAAAAAAAGCGTTGCTGATTTTTCCTGGAAAAAACATCAAAAATCTTACGAGCCGTTCCCGAGTAATCACACCTTCTCCAAATTGGCCAAAAAAAGCGTTGCTGATTTTTCCTGGAAAATACACTAAAAAACCTACGAGCCGTTCCCGAGTAATCACACCTTCTCCAAATTGGCCAAAAAAAGTGTTGCTGATTTTTCCTGGAAAATACACTAAAAATCTTATGAGCCGTTCCCGAGTAATCACACCTTCTCCAAATTGGCAAAAAAAAAGCGTTGTTGATTTTTCCTGGAAAAAACATCAAAAATCTTATGAGCCGTTCCCGAGTAATCACACCTTCTCCAAATTGGCAAAAAAAAAGCGTTGTTGATTTTTCCTGGAAAATACACTAAAAAACCTACGAGCCGTTCCCGAGTAATCACACCTTCTCCAAATTGGCCAAAAAAAGCGTTGCTGATTTTTCCTGGAAAATACACTAAATATCCTACGAGCCGTTCCCGAGTAATCCCATCTTCTCCAAATTGGCCAAAAAAAGCGTTGCTGATTTTTCCTGGAAAATACACTAAAAATCCTACGAGCCGTTCCCGAGTAATCACACCTTCTCCAAATTGGCCAAAAAAAGCGTTGTTGATTTTTCCTGGAAAATACACTAAAAATCCTACGAGCCGTTCCCGAGTAATCACACCTTCTCCAAATTGGCAAAAAAAAGCGTTGCTGATTTTTCCTGGAAAATATATTAAAAAACCTACGAGCCGTTCCCGAGTAATCCCATCTTCTCCAAATTGGCAAAAAAAAAGCGTTGCTGATTTTTCCTGGAAAATACACTAAAAATCCTACGAGCAGTTCCCGAGTAATCACACCTTCTCCAAATTGGCAAAAAAAAGCGTTGCTAATTTTTCCTGGAAAATACACTTAAAATCCTACGAGCCGTTCCCGAGTAATCACACCTTCTCCAAATTGGCCAAAAAAAGCGTTGCTGATTTTTCCTGGAAAATACACTAAAAATCCTACGAGCCGTTCCCGCGTAATCCCATCTTCTCCAAATTGGCCAAAAAAAGCGTTGCTGATTTTTCCTGGAAAATACACTAAAAAACCTACGAGCCGTTCCCGAGTAATCCCATCTTCTCCGAATTGGCCAAAAAAAGCGTTGTTGATTTTTCCTGGAAAATACACTAAAAAACCTACGAGCCGTTCCCGAGTAATCACACCTTCTCCAAATTGGCCAAAAAAAGCGTTGCTGATTTTTCCTGGAAAATACACTAAAAATCCTACGAGCCGTTTCCGAGTAATCACACCTTCTCCAAATTGGCCAAAAAAAGCGTTGCTGATTTTTCCTGGAAAATACACTAAAAATCCTACGAGCCGTTCCCGAGTAATCACACCTTCTCCAAATTGGCCAAAAAAAGCGTTGTTGATTTTTCCTGGAAAATACACTAAAAATCTTACGAGCCGTTTCCGAGTAATCACACCTTCTCCAAATTAGAAAAAAAAGCGTTGCTGATTTTTCCTGGAAAATACACTAAAAATCCAACGAGCCGTTCCCGAGTAATCACACCTTCTCCAAATTGGCCAAAAAAAGCGTTGCTGATTTTTCCTGGAAAATACATCAAAAATCCTACGAGCCGTTCCCGAGTAATCCCATCTTCTCCAAATTGGCCAAAAAAAAGCGTTGCTGATTTTTCCTGAAAAATACACTAAAAATCTTACGAGCCGTTTCCGAGTAATCACACCTTCTCCAAATTAGAAAAAAAAGCGTTGCTGATTTTTCCTGGAAAATATATTAAAAATTTTATGAGCCGTTCCCGAGTAATCCCATCTTCTCCAAATTGGCCAAAAAAAAGCGTTGCTGATTTTTCCTGGAAAATACACTAAAAAACCTACGAGCCGTTCCCGAGTAATCACACCTTCTCCAAATTGGCCAAAAAAAGCGTTGTTGATTTTTCCTGGAAAATACACTAAAAATCCTACGAGCCGTTCCCGAGTAATCACACCTTCTCCAAATTGGCCAAAAAAAGCGTTGCTGATTTTTCCTGGAAAATACACTAAAAATCTTACGAGCCGTTCCCGAGTAATCACACCTTCTCCAAATTGGCCAAAAAAAGCGTTGCTGATTTTTCCTGGAAAATACACTAAAAATCCTACGAGCCGTTCCCGAGTAATCACACCTTCTCCAAATTGGCCAAAAAAAGCGTTGCTGATTTTTCCTGGAAAATACACTAAAAATCCTACGAGCCGTTCCCGAGTAATCCCATCTTCTCCAAATTAGAAAAAAAAGCGTTGCTGATTTTTCCTGGAAAATACACTAAAAAACCTACGAGCCGTTCCCGAGTAATCACACCTTCTACAAATTGGCAAAAAAAAGCGTTGCTGATTTTTCCTGGAAAATACACTAAAAATCCTACGAGCCGTTCCCGAGTAATCACACCTTCTCCAAATTGGCCAAAAAAAGCGTTGCTGATTTTTCCTGGAAAATACACTAAAAATCTTACGAGCCGTTCCCGAGTAATCACACCTTCTCCAAATTGGCCAAAAAAAAGCGTTGTTGATTTTTCCTGGAAAATACACTAAAAATCTTACGAGCCGTTCCTGAGTAATCTGTAGTGTGTTTGTCAGAACGCATCACAACTACCTAAAAAGAATGTGAACTATCCAACACCAACAACACAAAATTCTTTAATTTCATTTTACTGCAACATGAAACCACTTGGCACACTTTTAGCGAGACCACACACAAGACAATGTTTGTGTGTACAAGCAAAAGGCATTGCACTTGAAGTTATGTCAATGCAAGCGGTTTGACTTAAAATATTGCATTCGAAATATTACGAGGGATAATATTACAAAACACAAAGTGTAAATGCAAACATACAGTAAATATACCAATGCACTTTAAATAGTACATTGAGCAATATTCCAAGTATAAGATTGAATGAATGACAGAAAATAATTTAAAATAAGAAATTGAGTGAAAATTGGGTTAAAACACTGACCAATCAAAATGAAATGTTTTAACTCGATAAATCTCATAATAGGTTAGAGAGGGTAGAATATAACATAGAATTAGGAATTGCAAATATCACAAAATAGTATAAATAAGAAAGATTTTTAAATAAAGAATCAGAATACTTTTTAGTTTAAAGGAATTAATTAGTTTTTCTCAACATTCTACCTGAGCACTCAAAAGGTGCTTAGAAGAATTAAAACGTGTTGCAGCTAGATGCAACATTCAAAAATTCTAGCAAGGATAAATGAAATTAAACACATTATATGGCGATCCTGCCAATTTCGAAATCTGACAAAAATTTTCTAAAAAAAAAAAAAAAAAATATTTTTTTTACAACTTTGAAATCTGACAAAATTTTCTAAATAATTTAGAATTCCACAAAAAACTTTGATATATTAAAATTTCTTCTGATGTCACTCGATACAACTCCATCTCAAGAGGAGATAGACGAAATTTTTTCAAAATATTGTGTGGAACAGTACATACCGGGAGGAGGTACGGAAGACTACCCCAAATACACTCCAACACCGAAAAATTACGGCCCTAAGCCGTTAACCATAGAGGAGTACAAGAAAAGAACGTCATCAAAACCAGCACAACAAGAAATAGACATCCCCAAGAAAACTAAAAGAGGTGGAAAAAAGCTGCGTTTAAAGAACGAAAAAAGGGACATCCGACGCCTAATGGGCATAGTTTCTGGCGAGGAGAAGCGACAACTCTACAAGAAACTCCGCCAACTTGAATGATGGGTACAACAAAGTCTAAAGAGACAGTAACCATTAACGAGAACATCAACGGTGGTTCTATAAGCAACAACCAAGACATGGAGCTAGGCAGTTCTATTAGAGTCGATACTTTTATTTTACTATGTATATTAGTTATAATTTATTTAATTTATAGGATTAACAAATACTTTAAGGACTACGTTCAAAAGAAATCGGTTGTACAAGTCTGAAAAAAAAAAAAAAAAAAAAAAAAAATTAATAAATGAGTACATAAAATTCATATTTTCTATGGAATCTATCGTTGGTAGGTTAGAAAGAATTATAAGTAATTACAAAAAATCAGGCTCTAGAGGATATTTAGTATCCACTATAAAACTAAAGTTAGAAGAAATAGAATTACTGAAAAGAGAATTTTCAGATTTAATAGAAAGGAAATTAATTGATACAGATCAAATAGCAAAAAGCAAAAGCATTTTTCAAAAATATTATAACGCTGCCAAAAATCTTTTAGAGGAAGCATTGGAAAACAAAGTAATAGCATATGACAAATCAAATAACTCAACAAACATGACAACTCAACAATTTAACTTAGAAATTGCCTTAAAGGTAATCCCACAATTCACAGGGAATTACAAAGACCTTAATTCATTCCTTACCATAATTGAATTGATCAACAATGGTTTGGCAGAAGACCAGAAGGCAATACTACTAAGTTTCGTATGCAACGTAAAATTTAACAGCATAGTCAGAACATCGTTAGGGACATCTGCACCAACAACGTTTCAAGAATTAAAAACGCTACTTTCTAGCAGGTATAAGACGACAAAAACAGTTTCACATATACAAGCTACCCTTAGCATTTTTTCACAAAAGAACATGAATGTGAATACATATCATGAAAAACTTTTAAATTTAATAGCCGAACTGAACGAACTCCAAATAGCAGAAATACAAAATTGCAATACTACACAGGCTAATACTATCAAACAACTAAATGAAAGTTATGCTTTAAATGTATTTAAAAACGGCTTGATTGGAGAACTTAAACCAACAATTTTTGCATCTAGACCAAAAAGTCTTGATGAAGCTCTACAGCTAGCCTTAGAATTAGAAAAAGAATTTTCTGGCAACAATGACCATGTCCTTTATTTTTCAAATAATGGGAATAGAAAAGACAACAGAAGAAATTCGAACAATACCAATAGGAATAATAACAATAATAGAGGAAATACTTTTAACCCCAACAATAACCACTATAGCAATAACAGAACAAATAATAATAATAATAATATTAATAGACCATATAACAACAATAACGGACAAACGAATGATTACGGTTACAATAACAATACAAACAGAAATTACGGAAGAAACAATTATAATAATTACAACAACAGAACAAATCAGAGAAATATTAATGGCATTAATAGAGCTAATACTCGTAATTATAATAGAAGTAACGGTCAAAATAACCGAAGAAATGTACACATCGTACAGGAAAACTACCAGGGTCCGGATGTGAGTCAAGAAACTGCACAAACCCACCATCCGGAGGAACAACGAGAAGATTAAATAATGTTTTTCAAATATCAAACAATTTCACTAATTTCATAAATTTAGACTTAGGCAAAAATTTAGTACTTACATTTTTAATAGACACAGGAGCAGACATATCTTTGTGTAAACTAAACAAATTAAAAGAAGACTCAATAAATATAAATAGGGAACAATCAAGTAGTTTTACAGGGATAACATCAGAAAAAATTAAATCTATAGGAACATCAGAACTAGGTTTTATCATAAATAACACAAGCGAAAAGCATAAATTTCACATCATAGATGAAAATTTTCCTATACCAACAGACGGAATTTTAGGAAGAGATTTCTTTACGAAATTCTTATGTAAGATCGACTATGAAACATTCACAATAACCCTTTCTTTAGAAAATGAAGAAATTACAATACCTATGAAATCATGGATAAACAGAAATTACTGCATAGAGGTAGAGAAGCGGTCAGAAAGTATTCATCCTATAAATTTGGATATTAAAGAAGATAGCATAATTTTAAACAAAGAAATTCAACCAGGAATATTCGTTAGTAACACAATAGTACCAGGAAAAGGAAATCACCATGTAAAAATTTTAAACACAACAGATAACAATGTAATTTTAAAAAACATCAATTTTGAAATAGAACCATTAAAAAACTACGTTTTAGTAACCCAACCATACAGAAAGGAAAGAAATATTAAAACAGAAAGATTTAAAAAGTTACTTGATATTTTAAAAATTGACGTTAATGACGAAAAAGCAAAGATGGACTTGATAAAAATATTTGAGGATTACCAGGACATTTTTCATTTAGAAGGAGAGACACTAACTTCAAATAACTTTTATACACAAGATTTAAAAGTTTCTGACAATACACCAGTATACATTAAAAACTATAGATTACCACACACACAATATGATGAAATAAATAAGCAGGTACAAAAATTATTGGATGATGATGTAATAGAACCGTCAAATAGTGCATACAATTCACCTTTATTGGTAGTACCAAAAAAGAGCGAAAACGGAAAAGAAAAATGGAGACTAGTTGTAGATTTTCGACAACTTAACAAAAAGATAGTGAATGATAAATTTCCATTAACAAGATTAGAGGATGTTTTAGATCGTCTTGGAAGAGCTAAATATTTTTCCACTTTAGATATGACTAGCTCATTCCATCAAATAAATTTAGACGAAGATTCAAGAAATTTAACTGCATTTTCAACTAGTAATGGTCATTATCAATTTAAAAGACTTCCATTTGGTTTGAAAATTTCATCCAATAGTTTCCAAAGAATGTTAACAATAGCACTCAGTGGGCTAGATTCCAAAGCATTTTTATACGTAGACGATATTATTGTATTTGGTTGTAGTTTAAAACACCACAATGAAAATCTTATTAGAGTATTTGAACGCTTGTCAAAATACAATTTAAAATTAAATGCATCAAAATGTGTATTTTTAAAATCGGAGGTAATTTATTTAGGACATCAAATAACAAAAGACGGTGTACGAACGGATCCTTCAAAACATAAAGCTATTGAACAATACCCAATCCCAAACGACAAAGACGAAGTTAAAAGATTTGTAGCATTCTGTAATTATTACAGACGTTTCATAAAAAATTTCGCGGAGATCACAAAATGTCTAAATGATCAAACTAAAAAAGGAAAAGAATTTGAATGGACAGAAGAATGTCAACAAGCTTTTAACATACTAAAGACAAAACTAATTAACGCACCAATATTAAAATATCCTGATTTTGAACAACCATTTATTTTGACTACTGATGCATCAAACTACGCATTAGGAGCTATATTATCACAAGGGAAAATAGGAGAAGATTTACCGATTTCATATGCAAGCAAAACACTAGGAAAACATGATTTAAATAAACCAGTAATTGAGAAAGAACTTCTTGCTATACATTGGGGTATAGAATTCTTTAGACCTTATTTATTTGGTAAAAAATTTATTGTAGTAACAGACCATAGACCACTTGTTTCACTTTTTTCTCATAAAAATCCTTCGTCAAAATTAACTCGTATAAGAATAGATTTATCAGACTATGATTTTGAAATTGTCTATAAAAAAGGAAAAATAAACACTAACGCAGACGCTTTATCTAGAATAAAATTAGATTCTGATATGTTAAAAAATATGATTCCTGTAGAAGATGATAGTAGTAAACCATCAAAAATTTTGGTAACAACACGTGGAATGAACGCAAAGGAAATTTCTAACAATGAAGTAATAAATAATAACATATCCCAAGGCCAACATAAAAATCATATGTGGGAATGTACATCTTTACAAGATATAAAGAATATTCGCGAATTAAAATTTAATATTATTAATACCGGTGAAAGAAATATAAAAGATGGACCTAAAGATGGTACCATAGAAAACAAAGATAACAGCTTTGTAATGAATATTAATGAAGATCTAGCAAAATACGTTTTGTCTCTAGAGAAATTGATTATTTATATGCATAAGCAGAATATAAAAAATCTCGCTTTATCATGCGAAGATAACATTTTTGAGCTCATATCAATTGAATATTTAAAGAAAACTTATAATGAGGTATACCAAAGAATATTGAAATCAAATAAATATAGAAATTTCGAACTAAATATCAATATATTACGAATAAGAAATCACAGATAGATATTATAAAAGATTTCCACAATTCACCATTATCAGGACACTTCGGCATTAGAAAGACAGTACTAAAGTTAAAACAACGTTATGTATGGAAAAACATGCGAAAGATGGTTAGAGATTACATTAACAAATGTGACAAATGCCTAAGAAATAAACAGACAAAACATATTAAAGAAAAAATGGTTATAACGGAAACACCTAACACAAGTTTTGAAACAATAGAAATATATACTGTAGGACCTTTAAGAATATCAAATGGTTACAGATATATACTTACGTTGCAGTGCGAATTAACTAAATATGTAATAGCACACCCAATTGAAACGAAAGATGCTAGAAGTATTGCCAAAACATTAGTTGAACAGTTTATTTTGAAGTATGGATGTTTTAAAATCTTAAAATCTGATAGAGGTACTGAATTTAGCAATGAATTGTTAAAAGAAGTTTGCAGTTTACTTAACATAAACAAAAAATTCTCAGCACCATATCACCACCAATCCATAGGTTCTATAGAACGTAATCATCGTGTATTAAATGAATATTTATTAAAATTTGTAGATGACTATGAATGGGATAAATGGATACCATACTATACATTTGCTTATAACACAACACCACATGTTAACACTAACTATTCACCTTTTGAATTAATTTACGGTAAACTAGCAACATTACCTACAGACAAAATACAAAACACAGATAAATGCTATGATATAGAAAATTACGCTAATGAAGTAAAAATCAGATTAAGAAAATCTTTAGAAAATGCTAAAAAATTAACAACCATAGCAAAACATAAATCAAAAGAAATTTATGATAGAAATATAAATAATAGTAACTTTAATGTAGGAGATTTAGTATTAATAAAACTAGAATCTAAAAAGAAAAATCAAAGCCCATACAAGGGACCATATGAAATAATAAAAAGATTAGGAGTAAATTCTTTATTAAAAGTTGATAACTTGGAAAAGATTTATCACAACAATATACTTAAATTATATAAACCTAATGTAACAAATAGACAATAAGAAATAAAATTATAAAATAATAATAAGACATTTTTATATTTAACTATTTTTAATTTGTATTAAGTATACTCAAGGTTATTACAAACACAAGTATTTTTAAAGATTTAATTCATTTCATTTCAATCATAAATTCAATCTTAAGGGCAGAGGTGTAGTGTGTTTGTCAGAACGCATCACAACTACCTAAAAAGAATGTGAACTATCCAACACCAACAACACAAAATTCTTTAATTTCATTTTACTGCAACATGAAACCACTTGGCACACTTTTAGCGAGACCACACACAAGACAATGTTTGTGTGTACAAGCAAAAGGCATTGCACTTGAAGTTATGTCAATGCAAGCGGTTTGACTTAAAATATTGCATTCGAAATATTACGAGGGATAATATTACAAAACACAAAGTGTAAATGCAAACATACAGTAAATATACCAATGCACTTTAAATAGTACATTGAGCAATATTCCAAGTATAAGATTGAATGAATGACAGAAAATAATTTAAAATAAGAAATTGAGTGAAAATTGGGTTAAAACACTGACCAATCAAAATGAAATGTTTTAACTCGATAAATCTCATAATAGGTTAGAGAGGGTAGAATATAACATAGAATTAGGAATTGCAAATATCACAAAATAGTATAAATAAGAAAGATTTTTAAATAAAGAATCAGAATACTTTTTAGTTTAAAGGAATTAATTAGTTTTTCTCAACATTCTACCTGAGCACTCAAAAGGTGCTTAGAAGAATTAAAACGTGTTGCAGCTAGATGCAACATTCAAAAATTCTAGCAAGGATAAATGAAATTAAACACATTATATGGCGACATTCAGATGCAACATTCAAAAATTCTAGCAAGGATAAATGAAATTAAACACATTATAAATCACACCTTCTCCAAATTGGCCAAAAAAAACCGTTGCTGATTTTTCCTGGAAATTACACTAAAAAACCTACGAGCCGTTCCCGAGTAATCACACCTTCTCCAAATTGGCCAAAAAAAGCGTTGTTGATTTTTCCTGGAAATTACACTAAAAATCTTACGAGCCGTTCCCGAGTAATCACACCTTCTCCAAATTGGCCAAAAAAAGCGTTGCTGATTTTTCCTGGAAAAAACATCAAAAATCTTACGAGCCGTTCCCGAGTAATCACATCTTCTCCAAATTGGCCAAAAAAAGCGTTGCTGATTTTTCCTGGAAAAAACACTAAAAATCTTACGAGCCGTTCCCGAGTAATCACACCTTCTCCAAATTGGCCAAAAAAAGCGTTGCTGATTTTTCCTGGAAAATACACTAAAAAACCTACGAGCCGTTCCCGAGTAATCCCATCTTCTCCAAATTGGCCAAAAAAAAGCGTTGCTGATTTTTCCTGGAAAAAACATCAAAAATCTTACGAGCCGTTCCTGAGTAATCACACCTTCTCCAAATTGGCCAAAAAAAGCGTTGCTGATTTTTCCTGGAAAATACACTAAAAATCTTACGAGCCGTTTCCGAGTAATCACACCTTCTCCAAATTGGCCAAAAAAAGCGTTGTTGATTTTTCCTGGAAAATACACTAAAAATCCTACGAGCCGTTCCCGAGTAATCACACCTTCTCCAAATTGGCCAAAAAAAAGCGTTGCTGATTTTTCCTGGAAAATACACTAAAAAACGTACGAGCCGTTCCCGAGTAATCACACCTTCTCCAAATTGGCCAAAAAAAGCGTTGCTGATTTTTCCTGGAAAAAACATCAAAAATCTTACCAGCCGTTCCCGAGTAATCACATCTTCTCCAAATTGGCCAAAAAAAGCGTTGCTGATTTTTCCTGGAAAAAACACTAAAAATCTTACGAGCCGTTCCCGAGTAATCACACCTTCTCCAAATTGGCCAAAAAAAGCGTCGCTGATTTTTCCTGGAAAATACACTAAAAAACCTACGAGCCGTTCCCGAGTAATCCCATCTTCTCCAAATTAGAAAAAAAGCGTTGTTGATTTTTCCTGGAAAATACACTAAAAATCCTACGAGCAGTTCCCGAGTAATCACACCTTCTCCAAATTGGCCAAAAAAAGCGTTGCTGATTTTTCCTGGAAAATACACTAAAAATTTTATGAGCCGTTCCCGAGTAATCCCATCTTCTCCAAATTGGCCAAAAAAAAGCGTTGCTGATTTTTCCTGGAAAATACACTAAAAAACCTACGAGCCGTTCCCGAGTAATCACACCTTCTCCAAATTGGCCAAAAAAAGCGTTGTTGATTTTTCCTGGAAATTACACTAAAAATCTTACGAGCCGTTCCCGAGTAATCACACCTTCTCCAAATTGGCCAAAAAAAGCGTTGTTGATTTTTCCTGGAAAATACACTAAAAAACCTACGAGCCGTTCCCGAGTAATCCCATCTTCTCCAAATTGGCAAAAAAAAAGCGTTGCTGATTTTTTCTGGAAAATACACTAAAAATCTTACGAGCCGTTCCCGAGTAATCACACTTTCTCCAAATTGGCAAAAAAAAGCGTTGCTGATTTTTCCTGGAAAATACACTAAAAAACCTACGAGCCGTTTCCGAGTAATCACACCTTCTCCAAATTGGCCAAAAAAAAGCGTTGCTGATTTTTCCTGGAAAATACTCTAAAAAACCTACCAGCCGTTTCCGAGTAATCACACCTTCTCCAAATTAGAAAAAAAAGCGTTGCTGATTTTTCCTGGAAAATACACTAAAAATCTTACGAGCCGTTCCCGAGTAATCACACCTTCTCCAAATTGGCCAAAAAAAGCGTTGCTGATTTTTCCTGGAAAAAACATCAAAAATCTTACGAGCCGTTCCCGAGTAATCACACCTTCTCCAAATTGGCCAAAAAAAAGCGTTGCTGATTTTTCCTGGAAAATACACTAAAAAACCTACGAGCCGTTCCCGAGTAATCCCATCTTCTCCAAATTGGCCAAAAAAAAGCGTTGCTGATTTTTCCTGGAAAAAACATCAAAAATCCTACGAGCCGTTCCCGAGTAATCCCATCTTCTCCAAATTGGCCAAAAAAAAGCGTTGCTGATTTTTCCTGGAAAATACACTAAAAATCCTACGAGCCGTTCCCGAGTAATCACACCTTCTCCAAATTGGCCAAAAAAAGCGTTGTTGATTTTTCCTGGAAAAAACACTAAAAAACCTACGAGCCGTTCCCGAGTAATCCCATCTTCTCCAAATTGGCCAAAAAAAGCGTTGCTGATTTTTCCTGGAAAATACACTAAAAAACCTACGAGCCGTTCCCGAGTAATCACACCTTCTCCAAATTGGCCAAAAAAAAAACGTTGCTGATTTTTCCTGGAAAATACACTAAAAATCTTACGAGCCGTTCCCAAATAATCACACCTTCTCCAAATTGGCCAAAAAAAGCGTTGCTGATTTTTCCTGGAAATTACACTAAAAAACCTACGAGCCGTTCCCGAGTAATCACACCTTCTCCAAATTGGCCAAAAAAAGCGTTGCACATTTTTCCTGGAAAATACACTAAAAATCTTACGAGCCGTTCCGGAGTAATCCCATCTTCTCCAAATTAAAAAAAAAAAGCGTTGCTGATTTTTCCTGGAAAATACACTAAAAATCCTACGAGCCGTTCCCGAGTAATCACAGCTTCTCCAAATTGGCCAAAAAAAGCGTTGCTGATTTTTCCTGGAAAATACACTAAAAATCTTACGAGCCGTTCCCGAGTAATCCCATCTTCTCCAAATTAGAAAAAAAAGCGTTGCTGATTTTTCCTGGAAAATACACTAAAAATCCTACGAGCCGTTCCCGAGTAATCACACCTTCTCCAAATTGGCCAAAAAAAGCGTTGTTGATTTTTCCTGGAAAATACACTAAAAATCTTACGAGCCGTTCCCGAGTAATCACACCTTCTCCAAATTGGCCAAAAAAAGCGTTGCTGATTTTTCCTGGAAAAAACACTAAAAAACCTACGAGCCGTTCCCGAGTAATCCCATCTTCTCCAAATTGGCCAAAAAAGCGTTGCTGATTTTTCCTGGAAAATACACTAAAAAACCTACGAGCCGTTCCCGAGTAATCCCATCTTCTCCAAATTGGCAAAAAAAAGCGTTGCTGATTTTTCCTGGAAAATACACTAAAAATCCTACGAGCCGTTCCCGAGTAATCACACCTTCTCCAAATTGGCCAAAAAAAGCGTTGCTGATTTTTCCTGGAAAATACACTAAAAATCCTACGAGCCGTTCCCGAGTAATCACAGCTTCTCCAAATTGGCCAAAAAAAGCGTTGCTGATTTTTCCTGGAAAATACACTAAAAATCTTACGAGCCGTTCCCGAGTAATCCCATCTTCTCCAAATTGGCAAAAAAAAGCGTTGCTGATTTTTCCTGGAAAATACACTAAAAAACCTACGAGCCGTTCCCGAGTAATCCCATCTTCTCCAAATTGGCCAAAAAAAAAGCGTTGCTGATTTTTCCTGAAAAATACACTAAAAAACCTACGAGCCGTTCCCGAGTAATCACACCTTCTCCAAATTGGCCAAAAAAAAACCTTGCTGATTTTTCCTGGAAAATACACTAAAAATCCTACGAGCCGTTCCCGAGTAATCACACCTTCTCCAAATTGGCCAAAAAAAAGCGTTGCTGATTTTTCCTGGAAAATACACTAAAAATCTTACGAGCCGTTCCGGAGTAATCCCATCTTCTCCAAATTAGCAAAAAAAAGCGTTGCTGATTTTTCCTGGAAAATATATTAAAAATTTTATGAGCCGTTCCTGAGTAATCACACCTTCTCCAAATTGGCCAAAAAAAAGCGTTGCTGATTTTTCCTGGAAAATACACTAAAAATCCTACGAGCCGTTTCCGAGTAATCACACCATCTCCAAATTGGCCAAAAAAAGCGTTGCTGATTTTTCCTGGAAAAAACATCAAAAATCTTACGAGCCGTTCCCGAGTAATCACACCTTCTCCAAATTGGCCAAAAAAAGCGTTGCTGATTTTTCCTGGAAAAAACACTAAAAAACCTACGAGCCGTTCCCGAGTAATCCCATCTTCTCCAAATTGGCCAAAAAAAGCGTTGCACATTTTTCCTGGAAAATACACTAAAAATCCTACGAGCCGTTCCCGAGTAATCCCATCTTCTCCAAATTGGCCAAAAAAAAAGCGTTGCTGATTTTTCCTGGAAAATACACTAAAAAACCTACGAGCCGTTCCCGAGTAATCACACCTTCTCCAAATTGGCCAAAAAAAAACCTTGCTGATTTTTCCTGGAAAATACACTAAAAATCCTACGAGCCGTTCCCGAGTAATCACATCTTCTCCAAATTGGCCAAAAAAAGCGTTGTTGATTTTTCCTGGAAAATACACTAAAAATCCTACGAGCCGTTCCCGAGTAATCCCATCTTCTCCAAATTAGCAAAAAAAAGCGTTGCTGATTTTTCCTGGAAAAAACATCAAAAATCTTACGAGCCGTTCCCGAGTAATCACACCTTCTCCAAATTGGCAAAAAAAAAGCGTTGCTGATTTTTCCTGGAAAATACACTAAAAATCTTACGAGCCGTTCCCGAGTAATCACACCTTCTCCAAATTGGCCACAAAAAGCGTTGCACATTTTTCCTGGAAAATACACTAAAAATCCTACGAGCAGTTCCCGAGTAATCACATCTTCTCCAAATTAGAAAAAAAGCGTTGCTGATTTTTCCTGGAAAATACACTAAAAATCCTACGAGCCGTTCCCGAGTAATCACACCTTCTCCAAATTGGCCAAAAAAAAGCGTTGCTGATTTTTCCTGGAAAATATATTAAAAATTTTATGAGCCGTTCCCGAGTAATCACACCTTCTCCAAATTGGCCAAAAAAAGCGTTGTTGATTTTTCCTGGAAAATACACTAAAAATCTTACGAGCCGTTCCCGAGTAATCACACCTTCTCCAAATTGGCCAAAAAAAGCGTTGCTGATTTTTCCTGGAAAATACACTAAAAATCTTACGAGCCGTTTCCGAGTAATCACACCTTCTCCAAATTGGCCAAAAAAAGCGTTGTTGATTTTTCCTGGAAAATACACTAAAAAACCTACGAGCCGTTCCCGAGTAATCACACCTTCTCCAAATTGGCCAAAAAAAGCGTTGCTGATTTTTCCTGGAAAATACACTAAAAAACCTACGAGCCGTTCCCGAGTAATCACACCTTCTCCAAATTGGCCAAAAAAAAAGCGTTGTTGATTTTTCCTGGAAAATACACTAAAAATCCTACGAGCCGTTCCCGAGTAATCACAGCTTCTCCAAATTGGCCAAAAAAAGCGTTGTTGATTTTTCCTGGAAAATACACTAAAAATCCTACGAGCAGTTCCCGAGTAATCACACCTTCTCCAAATTGGCCAAAAAAAGCGTTGCTGATTTTTCCTGGAAAATACACTAAAAAACCTACGAGCCGTTCCCGAGTAATCCCATCTTCTCCAAATTGGCCAAAAAAAGCGTTGTTGATTTTTCCTGGAAAATACACTAAAAATCCTACGAGCCGTTCCCGAGTAATCACACCATCTCCAAATTGGCCAAAAAAAGCGTTGCTGATTTTTCCTGGAAAAAACATCAAAAATCCTACGAGCCGTTCCCGAGTAATCACACCTTCTCCAAATTGGCCAAAAAAAGCGTTGCTGATTTTTCCTGAAAAATACACTAAAAAACCTACGAGCCGTTCCCGAGTAATCACACCTTCTCCAAATTGGCCAAAAAAAAGCGTTGCTGATTTTTCCTGGAAAATACACTTAAAATCCTACGAGCCGTTCCCGAGTAATCACACCTTCTCCAAATTAGAAAAAAAAGCGTTGCTGATTTTTCCTGGAAAATACACTAAAAATCCTACGAGCAGTTCCCGAGTAATCACACCTTCTCCAAATTGGCCAAAAAAAAGCGTTGCTGATTTTTCCTGGAAAATACACTAAAAATCCTACGAGCAGTTCCCGAGTAATCCCATCTTCTCCAAATTGGCCAAAAAAAAAAGCGTTGCTGATTTTTCCTGGAAAATACACTAAAAAACCTACGAGCCGTTCCCGAGTAATCACACCTTCTCCAAATTGGCCAAAAAAAGCGTTGCACATTTTTCCTGGAAAATACACTAAAAAACCTACGAGCCGTTCCCGAGTAATCACACCTTCTCCAAATTGGCCAAAAAAAGCGTTGTTGATTTTTCCTGGAAAATACACTAAAAATCCTACGAACCGTTCCCGAGTAATCACACCTTCTCCAAATTGGCCAAAAAAAAGCGTTGCTGATTTTTCCTGGAAAATACACTAAAAAACCTACGAGCCGTTCCCGAGTAATCAGACCTTCTCCAAATTGGCAAAAAAAAAGCGTTGTTGATTTTTCCTGGAAAATACACTAAAAAACCTACGAGCCGTTCCCGAGTAATCACACCTTCTCCAAATTGGCCAAAAAAAGCGTTGTTGATTTTTCCTGGAAAATACACTAAAAATCCTACGAGCCGTTCCCGAGTAATCACACCTTCTCCAAATTGGCCAAAGAAAGCGTTGCTGATTTTTCCTGGAAAATACACTAAAAAACCTACGAGCCGTTCCCGAGTAATCACACCTTCTCCAAATTGGCCAAAAAAAGCGTTGTTGATTTTTCCTGGAAAATACACTAAAAATCCTACGAGCCGTTCCCGAGTAATCCCATCTTCTCCAAATTGGCCAAAAAAAAGCGTTGCTGATTTTTCCTGGAAAATACACTAAAAATCCTACGAGCCGTTCCCGAGTAATCCCATCTTCTCCAAATTGGCCAAAAAAAAACGTTGCTGATTTTTCCTGGAAAATACACTAAAAATCTTACGAGCCGTTCCCGAGTAATCACACCTTCTCCAAATTGGCCAAAAAAAGCGTTGCTGATTTTTCCTGGAAAATACACTAAAAATCTTACGAGCCGTTTCCGAGTAATCACACCTTCTCCAAATTGGCCAAAAAAAGCGTTGTTGATTTTTCCTGGAAAATACACTAAAAATCCTACGAGCCGTTCCCGAGTAATCACACCTTCTCCAAATTGGCCAAAAAAAAGCGTTGCTGATTTTTCCTGGAAAATACACTAAAAAACCTACGAGCCGTTCCCGAGTAATCACACCTTCTCCAAATTGGCCAAAAAAAAAGCGTTGTTGATTTTTCCTGGAAAATACACTAAAAATCCTACGAGCCGTTCCCGAGTAATCACAGCTTCTCCAAATTGGCCAAAAAAAGCGTTGTTGATTTTTCCTGGAAAATACACTAAAAATCCTACGAGCAGTTCCCGAGTAATCACACCTTCTCCAAATTGGCCAAAAAAAGCGTTGCTGATTTTTCCTGGAAAATACACTAAAAAACCTACGAGCCGTTCCCGAGTAATCCCATCTTCTCCAAATTGGCCAAAAAAAGCGTTGTTGATTTTTCCTGGAAAATACACTAAAAATCCTACGAGCCGTTCCCGAGTAATCACACCATCTCCAAATTGGCCAAAAAAAGCGTTGCTGATTTTTCCTGGAAAAAACATCAAAAATCCTACGAGCCGTTCCCGAGTAATCACACCTTCTCCAAATTGGCCAAAAAAAGCGTTGCTGATTTTTCCTGGAAAATACACTAAAAAACCTACGAGCCGTTCCCGAGTAATCACACCTTCTCCAAATTGGCCAAAAAAAGCGTTGCTGATTTTTCCTGGAAATTACACTTAAAATCCTACGAGCCGTTCCCGAGTAATCACACCTTCTCCAAATTAGAAAAAAAAGCGTTGCTGATTTTTCCTGGAAAATACACTAAAAATCCTACGAGCAGTTCCCGAGTAATCACACCTTCTCCAAATTGGCCAAAAAAAAGCGTTGCTGATTTTTCCTGGAAAATACACTAAAAAACCTACGAGCCGTTTCCGAGTAATCACACCTTCTCCAAATTGGCCAAAAAAAAGCGTTGCTGATTTTTCCTGGAAAATACACTAAAAAACCTACGAGCCGTTCCCGAGTAATCACACCTTCTCCAAATTGGCCAAAAAAAAGCGTTGTTGATTTTTCCTGGAAAATACACTAAAAAACCTACGAGCCGTTCCCGAGTAATCACACCTTCTCCAAATTGGCCAAAAAAAGCGTTGTTGATTTTTCCTGGAAAATACATCAAAAATCTTACGAGCCGTTCCCGAGTAATCACACCTTCTCCAAATTGGCCAAAAAAAAAGCGTTGGTGATTTTTCCTGGAAATTACACTAAAAAACCTACGAGCCGTTCCCGAGTAATCCCATCTTCTCCAAATTGGCCAAAAAAAGCGTTGTTGATTTTTCCTGGAAAATACACTAAAAATTTTACGAGCCGTTCCCGAGTAATCCCATCTTCTCCAAATTGGCCAAAAAAAGCGTTGTTGATTTTTCCTGGAAAATACACTAAAAATCCTACGAGCTGTTCCCAAGTAATCACACCATCTCCAAATTGGCCAAAAAAAACGTTGCTGATTTTTCCTGGAAAAAACATCAAAAATCTTACGAGCCGTTCCCGAGTAATCCCATCTTCTCCAAATTGGCCAAAAAAAGCGTTGCTGATTTTTCCTGGAAAATACACTAAAAATCTTACGAGCCGTTTCCGAGTAATCACACCTTCTCCAAATTGGCCAAAAAAAAGCGTTGCTGATTTTTCCTGGAAAAAACATCAAAAATCCTACGAGCCGTTCCCGAGTAATCACACCTTCTCCAAATTGGCCAAAAAAAGCGTTGCTGATTTTTCCTGGAAAATACACTAAAAATCCTACGAGCAGTTCCCGAGTAATCACACCTTCTCCAAATTGGCCAAAAAAAAGCGTTGCTGATTTTTCCTGGAAAATACACTAAAAAACCGACGAGCCGTTTCCGAGTAATCACACCTTCTCCAAATTGGCCAAAAAAAAGCGTTGCTGATTTTTCCTGGAAAATACACTAAAAAACCTACGAGCCGTTCCCGAGTAATCACACCTTCTCCAAATTGGCCAAAAAAAAGCGTTGTTGATTTTTCCTGGAAAATACACTAAAAAACCTACGAGCCGTTCCCGAGTAATCACACCTTCTCCAAATTGGCCAAAAAAAGCGTTGTTGATTTTTCCTGGAAAATACATCAAAAATCTTACGAGCCGTTCCCGAGTAATCACACCTTCTCCAAATTGGCCAAAAAAAAAGCGTTGTTGATTTTTCCTGGAAATTACACTAAAAAACCTACGAGCCGTTCCCGAGTAATCCCATCTTCTCCAAATTGGCCAAAAAAAGCGTTGTTGATTTTTCCTGGAAAATACACTAAAAATTTTACGAGCCGTTCCCGAGTAATCCCATCTTCTCCAAATTGGCCAAAAAAAGCGTTGTTGATTTTTCCTGGAAAATACACTAAAAATCCTACGAGCTGTTCCCAAGTAATCACACCATCTCCAAATTGGCCAAAAAAAACGTTGCTGATTTTTCCTGGAAAAAACATCAAAAATCTTACGAGCCGTTCCCGAGTAATCCCATCTTCTCCAAATTGGCCAAAAAAAGCGTTGCTGATTTTTCCTGGAAAATACACTAAAAATCTTACGAGCCGTTTCCGAGTAATCACACCTTCTCCAAATTGGCCAAAAAAAAGCGTTGCTGATTTTTCCTGGAAAATACACTAAAAATCCTACGAGCCGTTCCCGAGTAATCACACCTTCTCCAAATTGGCCAAAAAAAGCGTTGCTGATTTTTCCTGGAAAATACACTAAAAATCTTACGAGCCGTTCCCGAGTAATCCCATCTTCTCCAAATTAGAAAAAAAAGCGTTGTTGATTTTTCCTGGAAAATACACTAAAAAACCTACGAGCCGTTCCCGAGTAATCCCATCTTCTCCAAATTAGAAAAAAAAGCGTTGCTGATTTTTCCTGGAAAAAACATCAAAAATCTTACGAGCCGTTCCCGAGTAATCACACCCTCTCCAAATTGGCCAAAAAAAGCGTTGCTGATTTTTCCTGGAAAATACACTAAAAATCTTACGAGCCGTTCCCGAGTAATCACACCTTCTCCAAATTGGCCAAAAAAAAGCGTTGCTGATTTTTCCTGGAAAATACACTAAAAAACCTACGAGCCGTTCCCGAGTAATCACACCTTCTCCAAATTGGCCAAAAAAAGCGTTGCTGATTTTTCCTGGAAAAAACATCAAAAATCTTACGAGCCGTTCCCGAGTAATCACACCTTCTCCAAATTGGCCAAAAAACAGCGTTGTTGATTTTTCCTGGAAAAAACATCAAAAATCTTACGAGCCGTTCCCGAGTAATCCCATCTTCTCCAAATTGGCCTAAAAATGCGTTGTTGATTTTTCCTGGAAAATACACTAAAAATCCTACGAGCAGTTCCCGAGTAATCACACCTTCTCCAAATTGGCCAAAAAAAGCGTTGCTGATTTTTCCTGGAAAATACACTAAAAAACCTACGAGCCGTTCCCGAGTAATCCCATCTTCTCCAAATTGGCCAAAAAAAGCGTTGTTGATTTTTCCTGGAAAATACACTAAAAATCCTACGAGCCGTTCCCGAGTAATCACACCATCTCCAAATTGGCCAAAAAAAGCGTTGCTGATTTTTCCTGGAAAAAACATCAAAAATCCTACGAGCCGTTCCCGAGTAATCACACCTTCTCCAAATTGGCCAAAAAAAGCGTTGCTGATTTTTCCTGGAAAATACACTAAAAAACCTACGAGCCGTTCCCGAGTAATCACACCTTCTCCAAATTGGCCAAAAAAAGCGTTGCTGATTTTTCCTGGAAATTACACTTAAAATCCTACGAGACGTTCCCGAGTAATCACACCTTCTCCAAATTAGAAAAAAAAGCGTTGCTGATTTTTCCTGGAAAATACACTAAAAATCCTACGAGCAGTTCCCGAGTAATCACACCTTCTCCAAATTGGCCAAAAAAAAGCGTTGCTGATTTTTCCTGGAAAATACACTAAAAAACCTACGAGCCGTTTCCGAGTAATCACACCTTCTCCAAATTGGCCAAAAAAAAGCGTTGCTGATTTTTCCTGGAAAATACACTAAAAAACCTACGAGCCGTTCCCGAGTAATCACACCTTCTCCAAATTGGCCAAAAAAAAGCGTTGTTGATTTTTCCTGGAAAATACACTAAAAAACCTACGAGCCGTTCCCGAGTAATCACACCTTCTCCAAATTGGCCAAAAAAAGCGTTGTTGATTTTTCCTGGAAAATACATCAAAAATCTTACGAGCCGTTCCCGAGTAATCACACCTTCTCCAAATTGGCCAAAAAAAAAGCGTTGTTGATTTTTCCTGGAAATTACACTAAAAAACCTACGAGCCGTTCCCGAGTAATCCCATCTTCTCCAAATTGGCCAAAAAAAGCGTTGTTGATTTTTCCTGGAAAATACACTAAAAATTTTACGAGCCGTTCCCGAGTAATCCCATCTTCTCCAAATTGGCCAAAAAAAGCGTTGTTGATTTTTCCTGGAAAATACACTAAAAATCCTACGAGCTGTTCCCAAGTAATCACACCATCTCCAAATTGGCCAAAAAAAACGTTGCTGATTTTTCCTGGAAAAAACATCAAAAATCTTACGAGCCGTTCCCGAGTAATCCCATCTTCTCCAAATTGGCCAAAAAAAGCGTTGCTGATTTTTCCTGGAAAATACACTAAAAATCTTACGAGCCGTTTCCGAGTAATCACACCTTCTCCAAATTGGCCAAAAAAAAGCGTTGCTGATTTTTCCTGGAAAATACACTAAAAAACCTACGAGCAGTTCCCGAGTAATCACACCTTCTCCAAATTGGCCAAAAAAAGCGTTGCTGATTTTTCCTGGAAATTACACTTAAAATCCTACGAGACGTTCCCGAGTAATCACACCTTCTCCAAATTGGCCAAAAAAAGCGTTGCTGATTTTTCCTGGAAATTACACTTAAAATCCTACGAGACGTTCCCGAGTAATCACACCTTCTCCAAATTAGAAAAAAAAGCGTTGCTGATTTTTCCTGGAAAATACACTAAAAATCCTACGAGCAGTTCCCGAGTAATCACACCTTCTCCAAATTGGCCAAAAAAAAGCGTTGCTGATTTTTCCTGGAAAATACACTAAAAAACCTACGAGCCGTTTCCGAGTAATCACACCTTCTCCAAATTGGCCAAAAAAAAGCGTTGCTGATTTTTCCTGGAAAATACACTAAAAAACCTACGAGCCGTTCCCGAGTAATCACACCTTCTCCAAATTGGCCAAAAAAAAGCGTTGTTGATTTTTCCTGGAAAATACACTAAAAAACCTACGAGCCGTTCCCGAGTAATCACACCTTCTCCAAATTGGCCAAAAAAAGCGTTGTTGATTTTTCCTGGAAAATACATCAAAAATCTTACGAGCCGTTCCCGAGTAATCACACCTTCTCCAAATTGGCCAAAAAAAAAGCGTTGTTGATTTTTCCTGGAAATTACACTAAAAAACCTACGAGCCGTTCCCTAATAATCCCATCTTCTCCAAATTGGCCAAAAAAAGCGTTGTTGATTTTTCCTGGAAAATACACTAAAAATTTTACGAGCCGTTCCCGAGTAATCCCATCTTCTCCAAATTGGCCAAAAAAAGCGTTGTTGATTTTTCCTGGAAAATACACTAAAAATCCTACGAGCTGTTCCCAAGTAATCACACCATCTCCAAATTGGCCAAAAAAAACGTTGCTGATTTTTCCTGGAAAAAACATCAAAAATCTTACGAGCCGTTCCCGAGTAATCCCATCTTCTCCAAATTGGCCAAAAAAAGCGTTGCTGATTTTTCCTGGAAAATACACTAAAAATCTTACGAGCCGTTTCCGAGTAATCACACCTTCTCCAAATTGGCCAAAAAAAAGCGTTGCTGATTTTTCCTGGAAAATACACTAAAAATCCTACGAGCCGTTCCCGAGTAATCACACCTTCTCCAAATTGGCCAAAAAAAGCGTTGCTGATTTTTCCTGGAAAATACACTAAAAATCTTACGAGCCGTTCCCGAGTAATCCCATCTTCTCCAAATTAGAAAAAAAAGCGTTGTTGATTTTTCCTGGAAAATACACTAAAAAACCTACGAGCCGTTCCCGAGTAATCCCATCTTCTCCAAATTAGAAAAAAAGCGTTGCTGATTTTTCCTGGAAAAAACATCAAAAATCTTACGAGCCGTTCCCGAGTAATCACACCCTCTCCAAATTGGCCAAAAAAAGCGTTGCTGATTTTTCCTGGAAAATACACTAAAAATCTTACGAGCCGTTCCCGAGTAATCACACCTTCTCCAAATTGGCCAAAAAAAAGCGTTGCTGATTTTTCCTGGAAAATACACTAAAAAACCTACGAGCCGTTCCCGAGTAATCACACCTTCTCCAAATTGGCCAAAAAAAGCGTTGCTGATTTTTCCTGGAAAAAACATCAAAAATCTTACGAGCCGTTCCCGAGTAATCACACCTTCTCCAAATTGGCCAAAAAACAGCGTTGTTGATTTTTCCTGGAAAAAACATCAAAAATCTTACGAGCCGTTCCCGAGTAATCCCATCTTCTCCAAATTGGCCAAAAAAAGTGTTGCTGATTTTTCCTGGAAAATACACTAAAAATCTTACGAGCCGTTCCCGAGTAATCACACCTTCTCCAAATTGGCCAAAAAAAGCGTTGCTGATTTTTCCTGGAAAATACACTAAAAAACCTACGAGCCATTCCCTAGTAATCACAGCTTCTCCAAATTGGCCAAAAAAAGCGTTGTTGATTTTTCCTGGAAAATACACTAAAAATCCTACGAGCAGTTCCAGAGTAATCCCATCTTCTCCAAATTGGCCAAAAAAAGCGTTGCTGATTTTTCCTGGAAAATACACTAAAAATCTTACGAGCCGTTCCCGAGTAATCACACCTTCTCCAAATTGGCCAAAAAAAGCGTTGCTGATTTTTCCTGGAAAATACACTAAAAATCCTACGAGCCGTTCCCGAGTAATCACACCTTCTCCAAATTGGCAAAAAAAAGCGTTGTTGATTTTTCCTGGAAAATACATTAAAAATCCTACGAGCCGTTCCCGAGTAATCCCATCTTCTCCAAATTGGCCAAAAAAAAACGTTGCTGATTTTTCCTGGAAAATACACTAAAAAACCTACGAGCCGTTCCCGAGTAATCACACCTTCTCCAAATTGGCCAAAAAAAAGCGTTGCTGATTTTTCCTGGAAAATACACTAAAAAACCTACGAGCCGTTCCCGAGTAATCACACCTTCTCCAAATTGGCCAAAAAAAAGCGTTGCTGATTTTTCCTGGAAAATACACTAAAAAACCTACGAGCCGTTCCCGAGTAATCACACCTTCTCCAAATTGGCCAAAAAAAAACGTTGCTGATTTTTCCTGGAAAATACACTAAAAAACCTACGAGCCGTTCCCGAGTAATCACACCTTCTCCAAATTGGCCAAAAAAAAGCGTTGCTGATTTTTCCTGGAAAATACACTAAAAATCTTACGAGCCGTTCCCGAGTAATCCCATCTTCTCCAAATTGGCCAAAAAAAGCGTTGCTGATTTTTCCTGGAAAATACACTAAAAATCTTACGAGCCGTTTCCGAGTAATCACACCTTCTCCAAATTGGCCAAAAAAAAGCGTTGCTGATTTTTCCTGGAAAATACACTAAAAATCCTACGAGCCGTTCCCGAGTAATCACACCTTCTCCAAATTGGCCAAAAAAAGCGTTGCTGATTTTTCCTGGAAAATACACTAAAAATCTTACGAGCCGTTCCCGAGTAATCCCATCTTCTCCAAATTAGAAAAAAAAGCGTTGTTGATTTTTCCTGGAAAATACACTAAAAAACCTACGAGCCGTTCCCGAGTAATCCCATCTTCTCCAAATTAGAAAAAAAAGCGTTGCTGATTTTTCCTGGAAAAAACATCAAAAATCTTACGAGCCGTTCCCGAGTAATCACACCTTCTCCAAATTGGCCAAAAAAAGCGTTGCTGATTTTTCCTGGAAAATACACTAAAAATCTTACGAGCCGTTCCCGAGTAATCACACCTTCTCCAAATTGGCCAAAAAAAAGCGTTGCTGATTTTTCCTGGAAAATACACTAAAAAACCTACGAGCCGTTCCCGAGTAATCACACCTTCTCCAAATTGGCCAAAAAAAGCGTTGCTGATTTTTCCTGGAAAAAACATCAAAAATCTTACGAGCCGTTCCCGAGTAATCACACCTTCTCCAAATTGGCCAAAAAACAGCGTTGTTGATTTTTCCTGGAAAAAACATCAAAAATCTTACGAGCCGTTCCCGAGTAATCCCATCTTCTCCAAATTGGCCAAAAAAAGTGTTGCTGATTTTTCCTGGAAAATACACTAAAAATCTTACGAGCCGTTCCCGAGTAATCACACCTTCTCCAAATTGGCCAAAAAAAGCGTTGCTGATTTTTCCTGGAAAATACACTAAAAAACCTACGAGCCGTTCCCGAGTAATCCCATCTTCTCCAAATTGGCCAAAAAAAGCGTTGCTGATTTTTCCTGGAAAAAACACTAAAAATCTTACGAGCCGTTCCCGAGTAATCCCATCTTCTCCAAATTAGAAAAAAAAGCGTTGTTGATTTTTCCTGGAAAATACACTAAAAAACCTACGAGCCGTTCCCGAGTAATCCCATCTTCTCCAAATTAGAAAAAAACGCGTTGCTGATTTTTCCTGGAAAATACACTAAAAATCCTACGAGCCATTCCCGAGTAATCACAGCTTCTCCAAATTGGCCAAAAAAAGCGTTGTTGATTTTTCCTGGAAAATACACTAAAAATCCTACGAGCAGTTCCAGAGTAATCCCATCTTCTCCAAATTGGCCAAAAAAAGCGTTGCTGATTTTTCCTGGAAAATACACTAAAAATCTTACGAGCCGTTCCCGAGTAATCACACCTTCTCCAAATTGGCCAAAAAAAGCGTTGCTGATTTTTCCTGGAAAATACACTAAAAATCCTACGAGCCGTTCCCGAGTAATCACACCTTCTCCAAATTGGCAAAAAAAAGCGTTGTTGATTTTTCCTGGAAAATACACTAAAAATCCTACGAGCCGTTCCCGAGTAATCCCATCTTCTCCAAATTGGCCAAAAAAAAACGTTGCTGATTTTTCCTGGAAAATACACTAAAAAACCTACGAGCCGTTCCCGAGTAATCACACCTTCTCCAAATTGGCCAAAAAAAAGCGTTGCTGATTTTTCCTGGAAAATACACTAAAAAACCTACGAGCCGTTCCCGAGTAATCACACCTTCTCCAAATTGGCCAAAAAAAAGCGTTGCTGATTTTTCCTGGAAAATACACTAAAAAACCTACGAGCCGTTCCCGAGTAATCACACCTTCTCCAAATTGGCCAAAAAAAGCGTTGCTGATTTTTCCTGGAAAATACACTAAAAATCTTACGAGCCGTTCCCGAGTAATCAAACCTTCTCCAAATTGGCCAAAAAAAGCGTTGCTGATTTTTCCTGGAAAATACACTAAAAATCCTACGAGCCGTTCCCGAGTAATCACACCTTCTCCAAATTGGCAAAAAAAAGCGTTGCTGATTTTTCCTGGAAAATACACTAAAAAACCTACGAGCCGTTCCCGAGTAATCACACCTTCTCCAAATTGGCCAAAAAAAGCGTTGCTGATTTTTCCTGGAAAATACACTAAAAATCTTACGAGCCGTTCCCGAGTAATCACACCTTCTCCAAATTGGCCAAAAAAAGCGTTGCTGATTTTTCCTGGAAAAAACATCAAAAATCTTACGAGCCGTTCCCGAGTAATCACACCTTCTCCAAATTGGCCAAAAAAAAGCGTTGCTGATTTTTCCTGGAAAATACACTAAAAAACCTACGAGCCGTTCCCGAGTAATCCCATCTTCTCCAAATTGGCCAAAAAAAAGCGTTGCTGATTTTTCCTGGAAAAAACATCAAAAATCCTACGAGCCGTTCCCGAGTAATCCCATCTTCTCCAAATTGGCCAAAAAAAAGCGTTGCTGATTTTTCCTGGAAAATACACTAAAAATCCTACGAGCCGTTCCCGAGTAATCACACCTTCTCCAAATTGGCCAAAAAAAGCGTTGTTGATTTTTCCTGGAAAATACACTAAAAAACCTACGAGCCGTTCCCGAGTAATCACACCTTCTCCAAATTGGCCAAAAAAAGCGTTGTTGATTTTTCCTGGAAAATACACTAAAAAACCTACGAGCCGTTCCCGAGTAATCCCATCTTCTCCAAATTGGCCAAAAAAAGCGTTGTTGATTTTTCCTGGAAAATACACTAAAAAACCTACGAGCCGTTCCCGAGTAATCACACCTTCTCCAAATTGGCCAAAAAAAGCGTTGCTGATTTTTCCTGGAAATTACACTAAAAATCCTACGAGCCGTTCCCGAGTAATCACACCTTCTCCAAATTGGCCAAAAAAAGCGTTGCTGATTTTTCCTGGAAAATACACTAAAAATCCTACGAGCCGTTCCCGAGTAATCACACCTTCTCCAAATTGGCAAAAAAAAGCGTTGCTGATTTTTCCTGGAAAATACACTAAAAATCTTATGAGCCGTTCCCGAGTAATCACACCTTCTCCAAATTGGCCAAAAAAAAGCGTTGCTGATTTTTCCTGGAAAAAACACTAAAAATCCTACGAGCCGTTCCCGAGTAATCACACCTTCTCCAAATTGGCCAAAAAAAGCGTTGCTGATTTTTCCTGGAAAATACACTAAAAATCTTACGAGCCGTTTCCGAGTAATCACACCTTCTCCAAATTAGAAAAAAAATCGTTGCTGATTTTTCCTGGAAAATACACTAAAAAACCTACGAGCCGTTCCCGAGTAATCACACCTTCTCCAAATTGGCCAAAAAAAGCGTTGCTGATTTTTCCTGGAAAATACACTAAAAATCTTACGAGCCGTTCCCGAGTAATCACACCTTCTCCAAATTGGCCAAAAAAAGCGTTGCTGATTTTTCCTGGAAAATACATCAAAAATCCTACGAGCCGTTCCCGAGTAATCACACCTTCTCCAAATTGGCCAAAAAAAGCGTTGTTGATTTTTCCTGGAAAATACACTAAAAATCTTACGAGCCGTTCCCGAGTAATCACACCTTCTCCAAATTGGCCAAAAAAGCGTTGCTGATTTTTCCTGGAAAATACACTAAAAATCCTAGGAGCCGTTCCCGAGTAATCACACCTTCTCCAAATTGGCCAAAAAAAGCGTTGCTGATTTTTCCTGGAAAATACACTAAAAATCTTACGAGCCGTTCCCGAGTAATCACACCTTCTCCAAATTGGCCAAAAAAAGTGTTGCTGATTTTTCCTGAAAAATACACTAAAAAACCTACGAGCCGTTCCCGAGTAATCCCATCTTCTCCAAATTGGCCAAAAAAAAGCGTTGCTGATTTTTCCTGGAAAATACATCAAAAATCTTACGAGCCGTTCCCGAGTAATCACAGCTTCTCCAAATTGGCCAAAAAAAGCGTTGTTGATTTTTCCTGGAAAATACACTAAAAATCTTACGAGCCGTTCCCGAGTAATCACACCTTCTCCAAATTGGCCAAAAAAAGTGTTGCTGATTTTTCCTGGAAAATACACTAAAAATCCTACGAGCCGTTCCCGAGTAATCCCATCTTCTCCAAATTGGCCAAAAAAAAGCGTTGCTGATTTTTCCTGGAAAATACACTAAAAAACCTACGAGCCGTTCCCGAGTAATCACACCTTCTACAAATTGGCCAAAAAAAAAGCGTTGCTGATTTTTCCTGGAAAATACACTAAAAAACCTACGAGCCGTTCCCGAGTAATCACACTTTCTCCAAATTGGCCAAAAAAAAACCTTGCTGATTTTTCCTGGAAAATACACTAAAAATCCTACGAGCCGTTCCCGAGTAATCACACCTTCTCCAAATTGGCCAAAAAAAGCGTTGTTGATTTTTCCTGGAAAATACACTAAAAATCCTACGAGCCGTTCCCGAGTAATCACAGCTTCTCCAAATTGGCCATAAAAAAGCGTTGTTGATTTTTCCTGGAAATTACACTAAAAAACCTACGAGCCGTTCCCGAGTAATCACACCTTCTCCAAATTGGCCAAAAAAAAGCGTTGCTGATTTTTCCTGGAAAATACACTAAAAATCCTACGAGCCGTTCCCGAGTAATCACACCTTCTCCAAATTGGCCAAAAAAAACCTTGCACATTTTTCCTGGAAAATACACTAAAAATCCTACGAGCCGTTCCCGAGTAATCACACCTTCTCCAAATTGGCCAAAAAAAGCGTTGCTGATTTTTCCTGGAAAATACACTAAAAATCCTACGAGCCGTTCCCGAGTAATCCCATATTCTCCAAATTGGCCAAAAAAAGTGTTGCTGATTTTTCCTGGAAATTACACTAAAAATCCTACGATCCGTTCCCGAGTAATCCCATCTTCTCCAAATTAGCAAAAAAAAAGCATTGCTGATTTTTCCTGGAAAATACACTAAAAATCCTACGAGCCGTTCCCGAGTAATCACACCTTCTCCAAATTGGCCAAAAAAAAGCGTTGCTGATTTTTCCTGGAAAATACATCAAAAAAACCTACGAGCCGTTCCCGAGTAATCACACCTTCTCCAAATTGGCCAAAAAAAGCGTTGCTGATTTTTCCTGGAAAATACACTAAAAATCCTACGAGCAGTTCCCGAGTAATCACACCTTCTCCAAATTGGCCAAAAAAAAGCGTTGCTGATTTTTCCTGGAAAATACACTAAAAAACCTACGAGCCGTTCCCGAGTAATCACACCTTCTCCAAATTGGCCAAAAAAAGCGTTGCTGATTTTTCCTGGAAATTACACTTAAAATCCTACGAGCCGTTCCCGAGTAATCACACCTTCTCCAAATTAGAAAAAAAAGCGTTGCTGATTTTTCCTGGAAAATACACTAAAAATCTTACGAGCCGTTCCCGAGTAATCCCATCTTCTCCAAATTAGAAAAAAAAGCGTTGTTGATTTTTCCTGGAAAATACACTAAAAATCCTACGAGCAGTTCCCGAGTAATCCCATCTTCTCCAAATTGGCCAAAAAAAGCGTTGCTGATTTTTCCTGGAAAATACACTAAAAATCCTACGAGCCGTTCCCGAGTAATCACAGCTTCTCCAAATTGGCCAAAAAAAGCGTTGCTGATTTTTCCTTGAAAATACACTAAAAATCCTACGAGCCGTTCCCGAGTAATCACACCTTCTCCAAATTGGCAAAAAAAAAGCGTTGCTGATTTTTCCTGGAAAATACACTAAAAATCCTACGAGCCGTTCCCGAGTAATCACACCTTCTCCAAATTGGCCAAAAAAAGCGTTGCTGATTTTTCCTGGAAAATACACTAAAAATCTTACGAGCCGTTCCCGAGTAATCACACCTTCTCCAAATTGGCCAAAAAAAAGCGTTGCTGATTTTTCCTGGAAAAAACATCAAAAATCTTACGAGCCGTTCCCGAGTAATCACACCTTCTCCAAATTGGCCAAAAAAAAGCGTTGCTGATTTTTCCTGGAAAATACACTAAAAATCCTACGAGCCGTTCCCGAGTAATCACACCTTATCCAAATTGGCCAAAAAAAGCGTTGTTGATTTTTCCTGGAAAATACACTAAAAAACCTACGAGCCGTTCCCGAGTAATCACACCTTCTCCAAATTGGCCAAAAAAAGTGTTGCTGATTTTTCCTGGAAAAAACATCAAAAATCCTACGAGCCGTTCCCGAGTAATCACACCTTCTCCAAATTGGCCAAAAAAAGCGTTGCTGATTTTTCCTGGAAAAAACATCAAAAATCTTACGAGCCGTTCCCGAGTAATCACACCTTCTCCAAATTGGCCAAAAAAAAGCGTTGCTGATTTTTCCTGGAAAATACACTAAAAATCCTACGAGCCGTTCCCGAGTAATCACACCTTCTCCAAATTGGCCAAAAAAAAACCTTGCTGATTTTTCCTGGAAAATACACTAAAAAACCTACGAGCCGTTCCCGAGTAATCACACCTTCTCCAAATTGGCCAAAAAAAAGCGTTGCTGATTTTTCCTGGAAAATACACTAAAAAACCTACGAGCCGTTCCCGAGTAATCACACCTTCTCCAAATTGGCCAAAAAAAGCGTTGCTGATTTTTCCTGGAAATTACACTTAAAATCCTACGAGCCGTTCCCGAGTAATCACACCTTCTCCAAATTGGCCAAAAAAAGCGTTGCTGATTTTTCCTGGAAAATACACTAAAAATCTTACGAGCCGTTCCCGAGTAATCACACCTTCTCCAAATTGGCCAAAAAAAGCGTTGCTGATTTTTCCTGGAAAAAACATCAAAAATCTTACGAGCCGTTCCCGAGTAATCACACCTTCTCCAAATTGGCCAAAAAAAGCGTTGTTGATTTTTCCTGGAAAATACACTAAAAATCTTACGAGCCGTTCCCGAGTAATCACACCTTCTCCAAATTGGCCAAAAAAAGCGTTGCTGATTTTTCCTGGAAAATACACTAAAAATCCTACGAGCCGTTCCCGAGTAATCACACCTTCTCCAAATTGGCCAAAAAAAGCGTTGCTGATTTTTCCTGGAAAATACACTAAAAATCCTACGAGCCGTTCCCGAGTAATCACACCTTCTCCAAATTGGCCAAAAAAAGCGTTGCTGATTTTTCCTGGAAAAAACATCAAAAATCTTACGAGCCGTTCCCGAGTAATCACACCTTCTCCAAATTGGCCAAAAAAAGCGTTGCTGATTTTTCCTGGAAAATACACTAAAAAACCTACGAGCCGTTCCCGAGTAATCCCATCTTTTCCAAATTGGCCAAAAAAAGCGTTGCTGATTTTTCCTGGAAAATACACTAAAAATCTTACGAGCCGTTCCCGAGTAATCACACCTTCTCCAAATTGGCCAAAAAAAGTGTTGCTGATTTTTCCTGGAAAATACACTAAAAATCCTACGAGCCGTTCCCGAGTAATCACACCTTCTCCAAATTGGCCAAAAAAAACGTTGCTGATTTTTCCTGGAAAATACACTAAAAATCCTACGAGCCGTTCCCGAGTAATCACACCTTCTCCAAATTGCCAAAAAAAAGCGTTGCTGATTTTTCCTGGAAATTACACTAAAAATCCGACGAGCCGTTCCCGAGTAATCCCATCTTCTCCAAATTGGCCAAAAAAAGCGTTGTTGATTTTTCCTGGAAAATACACTAAAAAACCTACGAGCCGTTCCCGAGTAATCACACCTTCTCCAAATTGGCCAAAAAAAAACCTTGCTGATTTTTCCTCGAAAATACACTAAAAATCCTACGAGCCGTTCCCGAGTAATCACACCATCTCCAAATTGGCCAAAAAAAGCGTTGCTGATTTTTCCTGGAAAAAACATCAAAAATCCTACGAGCCGTTCCCGAGTAATCCCATCTTCTCCAAATTAGAAAAAAAAGCGTTGCTGATTTTTCCTGGAAAATACACTAAAAATCCTACGAGCCGTTCCCGAGTAATCCCATCTTCTCCAAATTAGAAAAAAAAGCGTTGCTGATTTTTCCTGGAAAATACACTAAAAAACCTACGAGCCGTTCCCGAGTAATCCCATCTTCTCCAAATTGGCCAAAAAAAGCGTTGCTGATTTTTCCTGGAAAAAACATCAAAAATCCTACGAGCAGTTCCCGAGTAATCCCATCTTCTCCAAATTGGCAAAAAAAAAGCGTTGTTGATTTTTCCTGAAAAATACATTAAAAATTCTACGAGCCGTTCCCGAGTAAACACACCATCTCCAAATTGGCCAAAAAAAGCGTTGCTGATTTTTCCTGGAAAATACACTAAAAATCTTACGAGCCGTTCCCGAGTAATCACACCTTCTCCAAATTGGCCAAAAAAAGCGTTGCTGATTTTTCCTGGAAAATACACTAAAAATCCTACGAGCCGTTCCCGAGTAATCACACCTTCTCCAAATTGGCAAAAAAAAAGCGTTGTTGATTTTTCCTGGAAAATACACTAAAAATCCTACGAGCCATTCCCGAGTAATCACACCTTCTCCAAATTACCAAAAAAAAGCGTTGTTGATTTTTCCTGGAAAATACACTAAAAATCCTACGAGCCGTTCCCGAGTAATCACACCATCTCCAAATTGGCCAAAAAAAGCGTTGCTGATTTTTCCTGGAAAAAACATCAAAAATCTTACGAGCCGTTCCCGAGTAATCACACCTTCTCCAAATTGGCCAAAAAAAGCGTTGCTGATTTTTCCTGGAAAATACACTAAAAAACCTACGAGCCGTTCCCGAGTAATCCCATCTTCTCCAAATTAGAAAAAAAAGCGTTGCTGATTTTTCCTGGAAAATACACTAAAAATCTTACGAGCCGTTCCCGAGTAATCACACCTTCTCCAAATTGGCAAAAAAAAGCATTGTTGATTTTTCCTGGAAAATACACTAAAAATCTTACGAGCCGTTCCCGAGTAATCCCATCTTCTCCAAATTGGCCAAAAAAAAACGTTGCTGATTTTTCCTGGAAAAAACATCAAAAATCTTACGAGCCGTTCCCGAGTAATCACACCTTCTCCAAATTGGCCAAAAAAAGCGTTGCTGATTTTTCCTGGAAAATACACTAAAAAACCTACGAGCCGTTCCCGAGTAATCCCATCTTCTCCAAATTAGAAAAAAAAGCGTTGCTGATTTTTCCTGGAAAATACACTAAAAATCTTACGAGCCGTTCCCGAGTAATCACACCTTCTCCAAATTGGCCAAAAAAAAGCGTTGCTGATTTTTCCTGGAAAATACACTAAAAAACCTACGAGCCGTTCCCGAGTAATCACACCTTCTCCAAATTGGCCAAAAAAAGCGTTGTTGATTTTTCCTGAAAAAAAAACTAAAAAACCTACGAGCCGTTCCCGAGTAATCACACCTTCTCCAAATTGGCCAAAAAAAAAACCTTGCTGATTTTTCCTGGAAAATACACTAAAAAACCTACGAGCCGTTCCCGAGTAATCACACCATCTCCAAATTGGCCAAAAAAAGCGTTGCTGATTTTTCCTGGAAAAAACATCAAAAATCCTACGAGCCGTTCCCGAGTAATCACACCTTCTCCAAATTGGCCAAAAAAAGCGTTGCTGATTTTTCCTGGAAAATACACTAAAAATCCTACGAGCCGTTCCCGAGTAATCACACCTTCTCCAAATTGGCCAAAAAAAGCGTTGCTGATTTTTCCTGGAAAAAACATCAAAAATCTTACGAGCCGTTCCCGAGTAATCACACCTTCTCCAAATTGGCCAAAAAAAGCGTTGTTGATTTTTCCTGGAAAATACACTAAAAATCTTACGAGCCGTTCCCGAGTAATCACACCTTCTCCAAATTGGCCAAAAAAAGCGTTGCTGATTTTTCCTGGAAAATACACTAAAAATCCTACGAGCCGTTCCCGAGTAATCACACCTTCTCCAAATTGGCCAAAAAAAGCGTTGCTGATTTTTCCTGGAAAATACACTAAAAATCCTACGAGCCGTTCCCGAGTAATCACACCTTCTCCAAATTGGCCAAAAAAAGCGTTGCTGATTTTTCCTGGAAAAAACATCAAAAATCTTACGAGCCGTTCCCGAGTAATCACACCTTCTCCAAATTGGCCAAAAAAAGCGTTGCTGATTTTTCCTGGAAAATACACTAAAAAACCTACGAGCCGTTCCCGAGTAATCCCATCTTCTCCAAATTGGCCAAAAAAAGCGTTGCTGATTTTTCCTGGAAAATACACTAAAAATCTTACGAGCCGTTCCCGAGTAATCACACCTTCTCCAAATTGGCCAAAAAAAGTGTTGCTGATTTTTCCTGGAAAATACACTAAAAATCCTACGAGCCGTTCCCGAGTAATCACACCTTCTCCAAATTGGCCAAAAAAAACGTTGCTGATTTTTCCTGGAAAATACACTAAAAATCCTACGAGCCGTTCCCGAGTAATCACACCTTCTCCAAATTGCCAAAAAAAAGCGTTGCTGATCTTTCCTGGAAATTACACTAAAAATCCTACGAGCCGTTCCCGAGTAATCCCATCTTCTCCAAATTGGCCAAAAAAAGCGTTGTTGATTTTTCCTGGAAAATACACTAAAAAACCTACGAGCCGTTCCCGAGTAATCACACCTTCTCCAAATTGGCCAAAAAAAAACCTTGCTGATTTTTCCTGGAAAATACACTAAAAATCCTACGAGCCGTTCCCGAGTAATCACACCATCTCCAAATTGGCCAAAAAAAGCGTTGCTGATTTTTCCTGGAAAAAACATCAAAAATCCTACGAGCCGTTCCCGAGTAATCCCATCTTCTCCAAATTAGAAAAAAAAGCGTTGCTGATTTTTCCTGGAAAATACACTAAAAATCCTACGAGCCGTTCCCGAGTAATCCCATCTTCTCCAAATTAGAAAAAAAAGCGTTGCTGATTTTTCCTGAAAAATACACTAAAAAACCTACGAGCCGTTCCCGAGTAATCCCATCTTCTCCAAATTGGCAAAAAAAAGCGTTGCTGATTTTTCCTGGAAAAAACATCAAAAATCCTACGAGCAGTTCCCGAGTAATCCCATCTTCTCCAAATTGGCAAAAAAAAAGCGTTGTTGATTTTTCCTGAAAAATACACTAAAAATCCTACGAGCCGTTCCCGAGTAATCACACCATCTCCAAATTGGCCAAAAAAAAGCGTTGCTGATTTTTCCTGGAAAAAACATCAAAAATCTTACGAGCCGTTCCCGAGTAATCACACCTTCTCCAAATTGGCCAAAAAAAGCGTTGCTGATTTTTCCTGGAAAATACACTAAAAATCTTACGAGCCGTTCCCGAGTAATCACACCTTCTCCAAATTGGCCAAAAAAAGCGTTTATGATTTTTCCTGGAAAATACAATAAAAATCCTACGAGCCGTTCCCGAGTAATCACACCTTCTCCAAATTGGCAAAAAAAAGCGTTGTTGATTTTTCCTGGAAAATACACTAAAAATCCTACGAGCCATTCCCGAGTAATCACACCTTCTCCAAATTACCAAAAAAAAGCGTTGTTGATTTTTCCTGGAAAATACACTAAAAATCCTACGAGCCGTTCCCGAGTAATCACACCATCTCCAAATTGGCCAAAAAAAGCGTTGCTGATTTTTCCTGGAAAAAACATCAAAAATCTTACGAGCCGTTCCCGAGTAATCACACCTTCTCCAAATTGGCCAAAAAAAGCGTTGCTGATTTTTCCTGGAAAATACACTAAAAAACCTACGAGCCGTTCCCGAGTAATCCCATCTTCTCCAAATTAGAAAAAAAAGCGTTGCTGATTTTTCCTGGAAAATACACTAAAAATCTTACGAGCCGTTCCCGAGTAATCACACCTTCTCCAAATAGGCAAAAAAAAGCGTTGTTGATTTTTCCTGGAAAATACACTAAAAATCTTACGAGCCGTTCCCGAGTAATCCCATCTTCTCCAAATTGGCCAAAAAAAAACGTTGCTAATTTTTCCTGGAAAATACACTAAAAATCTTACGAGCCGTTCCCGAGTAATCACACCTTCTCCAAATTGGCCAAAAAAAGCGTTGCTGATTTTTCCTGGAAAATACACTAAAAATCCTACGAGCCGTTCCCGAGTAATCACACCTTCTCCAAATTGGCCAAAAAAAGCGTTGTTGATTTTTCCTGGAAAATACACTAAAAATCCTACGAGCCGTTCCCGAGTAATCACACCTTCTCCAAATTAGAAAAAAAAGCGTTGCTGATTTTTCCTGGAAAATACACTAAAAAACCTACGAGCCGTTCCCGAGTAATCACACCTTCTCCAAATTAGAAAAAAAAGCGTTGCTGATTTTTCCTGGAAAATACACTAAAAAACCTACGAGCCGTTCCCGAGTAATCCCATCTTCTCCAAATTGGCCAAAAAAAGCGTTGCTGATTTTTCCTGGAA
>CAMZJU010000179.1:0-38226 GCA_947311025.1 Lypha dubia
TCTCCAAATTGGCAAAAAAAAGCGTTGTTGATTTTTCCTGAAAAATACACTAAAAAACCTACGAGCCGTTCCCGAGTAATCCCATCTTCTCCGAATTGGCCAAAAAAAAGCGTTGCTGATTTTTCCTGGAAAATACACTAAAAATCTTACGAGCCGTTCCCGAGTAATCACACCTTCTCCAAATTGGCCAAAAAAAAGCGTTGCTGATTTTTCCTGGAAAATACACTAAAAATCTTACGAGCCGTTCCCGAGTAATCACACCTTCTCCAAATTGGCCAAAAAAAAACGTTGTTGATTTTTCCTGGAAATTACACTAAAAATCCTACGAGCCGTTCCCGAGTAATCACACCTTCTCCAAATTGGCCAAAAAAAAAGCGTTGCTGATTTTTCCTGGAAAATACACTAAAAATCCTACGAGCCGTTCCCGAGTAATCACACCTTCTCCAAATTGGAAAAAAAAGCGTTGCTGATTTTTCCTGGAAAATACATCAAAAATCCTACGAGCCGTTCCCGAGTAATCACACCTTCTCCAAATTGGCCAAAAAAAAGCGTTCTTGATTTTTCCTGGAAAATACACTAAAAATCCTACGAGCAGTTCCCGAGTAATCACACCTTCTCCAAATTGGCAAAAAAAAGCGTTGTTGATTTTTCCTGAAAAATACACTAAAAAACCTACGAGCCGTTCCCGAGTAATCCCATCTTCTCCGAATTGGCCAAAAAAAGCGTTGCTGATTTTTCCTGGAAAATACACTAAAAATCTTACGAGCCGTTCCCGAGTAATCACACCTTCTCCAAATTGGCCAAAAAAAAGCGTTGCTGATTTTTCCTGGAAAATACACTAAAAAACCTACGAGCCGTTCCCGAGTAATCACACCTTCTCCAAATTGGCCAAAAAAAAGCGTTGCTGATTTTTCCTGGAAAATACACTAAAAAACCTACGAGCCGTTCCCGAGTAATCCCATCTTCTCCAAATTAGAAATAAAAGCGTTGCTGATTTTTCCTGGAAAAAACATCAAAAATCTTACGAGCCGTTCCCGAGTAATCACACCTTCTCCAAATTAGAAAAAAAAGCGTTGCTGATTTTTCCTGGAAAATACACTAAAAAACCTACGAGCCGTTCCCGAGTAATCACACCTTCTCCAAATTGGCCAAGAAAAGCGTTGCTGATTTTTCCTGGAAAATACACTAAAAATCCTACGAGCCGTTCCCGAGTAATCACACCTTCTCCAAATTGGCCAAAAAAAAGCGTTGCTGATTTTTCCTGGAAAATACACTAAAAAACCTACGAGCCGTTTCCGAGTAATCCCATCTTCTCCAAATTAGAAAAAAAAGCGTTGCTGATTTTTCCTGGAAAAAACATCAAAAATCTTACGAGCCGTTCCCGAGTAATCACACCTTCTCCAAATTAGAAAAAAAAGCGTTGCTGATTTTTCCTGGAAAATACACTAAAAAACCTACGAGCCGTTCCCGAGTAATCACACCTTCTCCAAATTGGCCAAAAAAAAGCGTTGCTGATTTTTCCTGGAAAATACACTAAAAATCCTACGAGCCGTTCCCGAGTAATCACACCTTCTCCAAATTGGCCAAAAAAAAGCGTTGCTGATTTTTCCTGGAAAATACACTAAAAATCTTACGAGCCGTTCCCGAGTAATCACACCTTCTCCAAATTGGCCAAAAAAAGCGTTGCTGATTTTTCCTGGAAAATACACTAAAAATCCTACGAGCCGTTCCCGAGTAATCACACCTTCTCCAAATTGGCCAAAAAAAGCGTTGCTGATTTTTCCTGGAAAATACACTAAAAAACCTACGAGCCGTTCCCGAGTAATCACACCTTCTCCAAATTGGCAAAAAAAAAGCGTTGCTGATTTTTCCTGGAAAATACATCAAAAATCCTACGAGCCGTTCCCGAGTAATCACACCTTCTCCAAATTGGCCAAAAAAAAAGCGTTGTTGATTTTTCCTGGAAAATACACTAAAAATCCTACGAGCAGTTCCCGAGTAATCACACCTTCTCCAAATTGGCCAAAAAAAAGCGTTGCTGATTTTTCCTGGAAAATACACTAAAAATCTTACGAGCCGTTCCCGAGTAATCACACCTTCTCCAAATTGGCAAAAAAAAAAGCGTTGCTGATTTTTCCTGGAAAATACATCAAAAATCCTACGAGCAGTTCCCGAGTAATCACACCTTCTCCAAATTGGCAAAAAAAAGCGTTGTTGATTTTTCCTGAAAAATACACTAAAAAACCTACGAGCCGTTCCCGAGTAATCCCATCTTCTCCGAATTGGCCAAAAAAAAGCGTTGCTGATTTTTCCTGGAAAATACACTAAAAATCTTACGAGCCGTTCCCGAGTAATCACACCTTCTCCAAATTGGCCAAAAAAAAGCGTTGCTGATTTTTCCTGGAAAATACACTAAAAAACCTACGAGCCGTTCCCGAGTAATCACACCTTCTCCAAATTGGCCAAAAAAAAGCGTTGCTGATTTTTCCTGGAAAATACACTAAAAAACCTACGAGCCGTTCCCGAGTAATCCCATCTTCTCCAAATTAGAAAAAAAAGCGTTGCTGATTTTTCCTGGAAAAAACATCAAAAATCTTACGAGCCGTTCCCGAGTAATCACACCTTCTCCAAATTAGAAAAAAAAGCGTTGCTGATTTTTCCTGGAAAATACACTAAAAAACCTACGAGCCGTTCCCGAGTAATCACACCTTCACCAAATTGGCCAAAAAAAGCGTTGCTGATTTTTCCTGGAAAATACACTAAAAATCCTACGAGCCATTCCCGAGTAATCACACCTTCTCCAAATTGGCCAAAAAAAAGCGTTGCTGATTTTTCCTGGAAAATACACTAAAAATCTTACGAGCCGTTCCCGAGTAATCACACCTTCTCCAAATTGGCCAAAAAAAGCGTTGTTGATTTTTCCTGGAAATTACACTAAAAATCTTATGAGCCGTTCCCGAGTAATCACACCTTCTCCAAATTGGCAAAAAAAAGCGTTGTTGATTTTTCCTGGAAAAAACATCAAAAATCTTATGAGCCGTTCCCGAGTAATCACACCTTCTCCAAATTGGCCAAAAAAAGCGTTGCTGATTTTTCCTGGAAAATACACTAAAAATCCTACGAGCCGTTCCCGAGTAATCACACCTTCTCCAAATTGGCCAAAAAAAACCTTGCTGATTTTTCCTGGAAAATACACTTAAAATCCTACGAGCCGTTCCCGAGTAATCACACCTTCTCCAAATTGGCCAAAAAAAGCGTTGCTGATTTTTCCTGGAAAATACACTAAAAATCCTACGAGCCATTCCCGAGTAATCACACCTTCTCCAAATTGGCCAAAAAAAACCTTGCTGATTTTTCCTGGAAAATACACTTAAAATCCTACGAGCCGTTCCCGAGTAATCAAACCTTCTCCAAATTGGCCAAAAAAAGCGTTGCTGATTTTTCCTGGAAAATACACTAAAAATCCTACGAGCCGTTCCCGAGTAATCACACCTTCTCCAAATTGGCAAAAAAAAGCGTTGTTGATTTTTCCTGGAAAAAACATCAAAAATCTTATGAGCCGTTCCCGAGTAATCACACCTTCTCCAAATTGGCCAAAAAAAGCGTTGTTGATTTTTCCTGGAAAATATATTAAAAATTTTATGAGCCGTTCCCGAGTAATCCCATCTTCTCCAAATTGGCCAAAAAAAAGCGTTGCTGATTTTTCCTGAAAAATACACTAAAAATCTTACGAGCCGTTTCCGAGTAATCACACCTTCTCCAAATTAGAAAAAAAAGCGTTGCTGATTTTTCCTGGAAAATACATCAAAAATCTTACGAGCCGTTCCCGAGTAATCCCAGCTTCTCCAAATTAGAAAACAAAGCGTTGCTGATTTTTCCTGGAAAAAACATCAAAAATCTTACGAGCCGTTCCCGAGTAATCACACCTTCTCCAAATTAGAAAAAAAAGCGTTGCTGATTTTTCCTGGAAAATACACTAAAAAACCTACGAGCCGTTCCCGAGTAATCACACCTTCTCCAAATTGGCCAAAAAAAAGCGTTGCTGATTTTTCCTGGAAAATACACTTAAAATTCTACGAGCCGTTCCCGAGTAATCACACCTTCTCCAAATTGGCCAAAAAAAGCGTTGCTGATTTTTCCTGGAAAATACACTTAAAATCTTACGAGCCGTTTCCGAGTAATCACACCTTCTCCAAATTGGCCAAAAAAAGCGTTGTTGATTTTTCCTGGAAAAAACATCAAAAATCTTACGAGCCGTTCCCGAGTAATCCCATCTTCTCCAAATTAGAAAAAAAAGCGTTGCTGATTTTTCCTGGAAAATACACTAAAAAACCTACGAGCCGTTCCCGAGTAATCACACCTTCTCCAAATTGGCCAAAAAAAAAGCGTTGTTGATTTTTCCTGGAAAATACACTAAAAAACCTACGAGCCGTTCCCGAGTAATCACACCTTCTCCAAATTAGAAAAAAAAGCGTTGCTGATTTTTCCTGGAAAATACACTAAAAAACCTACGAGCCGTTCCCGAGTAATCACACCTTCTCCAAATTGGCCAAAAAAAAGCGTTGCTGATTTTTCCTGGAAAATACACTTAAAATCCTACGAGCCGTTCCCGAGTAATCACACCTTCTCCAAATTGGCCAAAAAAAGCGTTGCTGATTTTTCCTGGAAAATACACTAAAAATCTTACGAGCCGTTTCCGAGTAATCACACCTTCTCCAAATTGGCCAAAAAAAGCGTTGTTGATTTTTCCTGGAAAAAACATCAAAAATCTTACGAGCCGTTCCCGAGTAATCCCATCTTCTCCAAATTAGAAAAAAAAGCGTTGCTGATTTTTCCTGGAAATTACACTAAAAATCCTACGAGCCGTTCCCGAGTAATCACACCTTCTCCAAATTGGCCAAAAAAAGCGTTGTTGATTTTTCCTGGAAAATATATTAAAAATTTTATGAGCCGTTCCCGAGTAATCCCATCTTCTCCAAATTGGCCAAAAAAAAAGCGTTGCTGATTTTTCCTGAAAAATACACTAAAAATCTTACGAGCCGTTTCCGAGTAATCACACCTTCTCCAAATTAGAAAAAAAAGCGTTGCTGATTTTTCCTGGAAAATACATCAAAAATCTTACGAGCCGTTCCCGAGTAATCCCATCTTCTCCAAATTAGAAAAAAAAGCGTTGCTGATTTTTCCTGGAAAAAACATCAAAAATCTTACGAGCCGTTCCCGAGTAATCACACCTTCTCCAAATTAGAAAAAAAAGCGTTGCTGATTTTTCCTGGAAAATACACTAAAAAACCTACGAGCCGTTCCCGAGTAATCACACCTTCTCCAAATTGGCCAAAAAAAAGCGTTGCTGATTTTTCCTGGAAAATACACTTAAAATCCTACGAGCCGTTCCCGAGTAATCACACCTTCTCCAAATTGGCCAAAAAAAGCGTTGCTGATTTTTCCTGGAAAATACACTAAAAATCTTACGAGCCGTTTCCGAGTAATCACACCTTCTCCAAATTGGCCAAAAAAAGCGTTGTTGATTTTTCCTGGAAAAAACATCAAAAATCTTACGAGCCGTTCCCGAGTAATCCCATCTTCTCCAAATTAGAAAAAAAAGCGTTGCTGATTTTTCCTGGAAAATACACTAAAAAACCTACGAGCCGTTCCCGAGTAATCACACCTTCTCCAAATTGGCCAAAAAAAAGCGTTGTTGATTTTTCCTGGAAAATACACTAAAAAACCTACGAGCCGTTCCCGAGTAATCACACCTTCTCCAAATTGGCCAAAAAAAAGCGTTGTTGATTTTTCCTGGAAAATACACTAAAAATCCTACGAGCCATTCCCGAGTAATCACACCTTCTCCAAATTGGCCAAAAAAAGCGTTGCTGATTTTTCCTGGAAAATACACTAAAAATCCTACGAGCCGTTCCCGAGTAATCACACCTTCTCCAAATTACCAAAAAAAGCGTTGCTGATTTTTCCTGGAAAATACACTAAAAATCCTACGAGCCGTTCCCGAGTAATCCCATCTTCTCCAAATTGGCCAAAAAAAGCGTTGCTGATTTTTCCTGGAAAATACACTAAAAAACCTACGAGCCGTTCCCGAGTAATCACACCTTCTCCAAATTGGCAAAAAAAAGCGTTGCTGATTTTTCCTGGAAAATACACTAAAAAACCTACGAGCCGTTCCCGAGTAATCACACCTTCTCCAAATTGGCAAAAAAAAGCGTTGCTGATTTTTCCTGGAAAATACACTAAAAAACCTACGAGCCGTTCCCGAGTAATCACACTTTCTCCAAATTGGCAAAAAAAAGCGTTGCTGATTTTTCCTGGAAAATACACTAAAAATCTTACGAGCCGTTCCCGAGTAATCACACCTTCTCCAAATTGGCCAAAAAAAACGTTGTTGATTTTTCCTGGAAAATACACTAAAAATTCTACGAGCCGTTCCCGAGTAATCACACCTTCTCCAAATTGGCCAAAAAAAGCGTTGCACATTTTTCCTGGAAAATACACTAAAAAACCTACGAGCCGTTCCCGAGTAATCACACCTTCTCCAAATTGGCCAAAAAAAGCGTTGCTGATTTTTCCTGGAAAAAACACTAAAAATCTTACGAGCCGTTTCCGAGTAATCACACCTTCTCCAAATTAGAAAAAAAAGCGTTGCTGATTTTTCCTGGAAAAAACACTAAAAATCTTACGAGCCGTTTCCGAGTAATCACACCTTCTCCAAATTGGCCAAAAAAAAGCGTTGCTGATTTTTCCTGGAAAATACACTAAAAATCCTACGAGCCGTTCACGAGTAATCACACCTTCTCCAAATTGGCAAAAAAAAGCGTTGTTGATTTTTCCTGGAAATTGCACTAAAAATCCTACGAGCCGTTCCAGAGTAATCACACCTTCTCCAAATTAGAAAAAAAAGCGTTGCTGATTTTTCCTGGAAATTACACTAAAAAACCTACGAGCCGTTCCCGAGTAATCCCATCTTCTCCAAATTAGCAAAAAAAAAAGCGTTGCTGATTTTTCCTGGAAAATATATTAAAAATTTTATGAGCCGTTCCCGAGTAATCACACCTTCTCCAAATTGGCCAAAAAAAAGCGTTGTTGATTTTTCCTGGAAAATACACTAAAAATCTTACGAGCCGTTTCCGAGTAATCACACCTTCTCCAAATTGGCCAAAAAAAGCGTTGCTGATTTTTCCTGGAAAAAACATCAAAAATCTTACGAGCCGTTCCCGAGTAATCACACCTTCTCCAAATTGGCCAAAAAAAAGCGTTGCTGATTTTTCCTGGAAAATACACTAAAAAACCTACGAGCCGTTCCCGAGTAATCACACCTTCTCCAAATTGGCCAAAAAAAGCGTTGCTGATTTTTCCTGGAAAATACACTAAAAATCTTACGAGCCGTTCCCGAGTAATCACACCTTCTCCAAATTGGCCAAAAAAAAAGCGTTGTTGATTTTTCCTGGAAAAAACATCAAAAATCTTACGAGCCGTTCCCGAGTAATCACACCTTCTCCAAATTGGCCAAAAAAAGCGTTGCTGATTTTTCCTGGAAAATACACTAAAAATCCTACGAGCCGTTCCCGAGTAATCACACCTTCTCCAAATTGGCAAAAAAAAGCGTTGTTGATTTTTCCTGGAAATTACACTAAAAATCCTACGAGCCGTTCCCGAGTAATCACACCTTCTCCAAATTAGAAAAAAAAGCGTTGCTGATTTTTCCTGGAAATTACACTAAAAAACCTACGAGCCGTTCCCGAGTAATCCCATCTTCTCCAAATTAGCAAAAAAAAAAGCGTTGCTGATTTTTCCTGGAAAATATATTAAAAATTTTATGAGCCGTTCCCGAGTAATCACACCTTCTCCAAATTGGCAAAAAAAAGCGTTGTTGATTTTTCCTGGAAATTACACTAAAAATCCTACGAGCCGTTCCCGAGTAATCACACCTTCTCCAAATTGGCAAAAAAAAGCGTTGTTGATTTTTCCTGGAAAAAACATCAAAAATCTTATGAGCCGTTCCCGAGTAATCACACCTTCTCCAAATTGGCCAAAAAAAGCGTTGTTGATTTTTCCTGGAAAATATATTAAAAATTTTATGAGCCGTTCCCGAGTAATCCCATCTTCTCCAAATTGGCCAAAAAAAAGCGTTGCTGATTTTTCCTGAAAAATACACTAAAAATCTTACGAGCCGTTTCCGAGTAATCACACCTTCTCCAAATTAGAAAAAAAAGCGTTGCTGATTTTTCCTGGAAAATACATCAAAAATCTTACGAGCCGTTCCCGAGTAATCCCATCTTCTCCAAATTAGAAAACAAAGCGTTGCTGATTTTTCCTGGAAAAAACATCAAAAATCTTACGAGCCGTTCCCGAGTAATCACACCTTCTCCAAATTAGAAAAAAAAGCGTTGCTGATTTTTCCTGGAAAATACACTAAAAAACCTACGAGCCGTTCCCGAGTAATCACACCTTCTCCAAATTGGCAAAAAAAAAGCGTTGCTGATTTTTCCTGGAAAATACATCAAAAATCCTACGAGCCGTTCCCGAGTAATCACACCTTCTCCAAATTGGCCAAAAAAAAGCGTTGTTGATTTTTCCTGGAAAATACACTAAAAATCCTACGAGCAGTTCCCGAGTAATCACACCTTCTCCAAATTGGCAAAAAAAAGCGTTGTTGATTTTTCCTGAAAAATACACTAAAAAACCTACGAGCCGTTCCCGAGTAATCCCATCTTCTCCGAATTGGCCAAAAAAAAGCGTTGCTGATTTTTCCTGGAAAATACACTAAAAATCTTACGAGCCGTTCCCGAGTAATCACACCTTCTCCAAATTGGCCAAAAAAAAGCGTTGCTGATTTTTCCTGGAAAATACACTAAAAATCTTACGAGCCGTTCCCGAGTAATCACACCTTCTCCAAATTGGCCAAAAAAAAACGTTGTTGATTTTTCCTGGAAATTACACTAAAAATCCTACGAGCCGTTCCCGAGTAATCACACCTTCTCCAAATTGGCCAAAAAAAAAGCGTTGCTGATTTTTCCTGGAAAATACACTAAAAATCCTACGAGCCGTTCCCGAGTAATCACACCTTCTCCAAATTGGAAAAAAAAGCGTTGCTGATTTTTCCTGGAAAATACATCAAAAATCCTACGAGCCGTTCCCGAGTAATCACACCTTCTCCAAATTGGCCAAAAAAAAGCGTTGTTGATTTTTCCTGGAAAATACACTAAAAATCCTACGAGCAGTTCCCGAGTAATCACACCTTCTCCAAATTGGCAAAAAAAAGCGTTGTTGATTTTTCCTGAAAAATACACTAAAAAACCTACGAGCCGTTCCCGAGTAATCCCATCTTCTCCGAATTGGCCAAAAAAAGCGTTGCTGATTTTTCCTGGAAAATACACTAAAAATCTTACGAGCCGTTCCCGAGTAATCACACCTTCTCCAAATTGGCCAAAAAAAAGCGTTGCTGATTTTTCCTGGAAAATACACTAAAAAACCTACGAGCCGTTCCCGAGTAATCACACCTTCTCCAAATTGGCCAAAAAAAAGCGTTGCTGATTTTTCCTGGAAAATACACTAAAAAACCTACGAGCCGTTCCCGAGTAATCCCATCTTCTCCAAATTAGAAATAAAAGCGTTGCTGATTTTTCCTGGAAAAAACATCAAAAATCTTACGAGCCGTTCCCGAGTAATCACACCTTCTCCAAATTAGAAAAAAAAGCGTTGCTGATTTTTCCTGGAAAATACACTAAAAAACCTACGAGCCGTTCCCGAGTAATCACACCTTCTCCAAATTGGCCAAGAAAAGCGTTGCTGATTTTTCCTGGAAAATACACTAAAAATCCTACGAGCCGTTCCCGAGTAATCACACCTTCTCCAAATTGGCCAAAAAAAAGCGTTGCTGATTTTTCCTGGAAAATACACTAAAAAACCTACGAGCCGTTTCCGAGTAATCCCATCTTCTCCAAATTAGAAAAAAAAGCGTTGCTGATTTTTCCTGGAAAAAACATCAAAAATCTTACGAGCCGTTCCCGAGTAATCACACCTTCTCCAAATTAGAAAAAAAAGCGTTGCTGATTTTTCCTGGAAAATACACTAAAAAACCTACGAGCCGTTCCCGAGTAATCACACCTTCTCCAAATTGGCAAAAAAAAAGCGTTGCTGATTTTTCCTGGAAAATACACTAAAAATCCTACGAGCCGTTCCCGAGTAATCACACCTTCTCCAAATTGGCCAAAAAAAAGCGTTGCTGATTTTTCCTGGAAAATACACTAAAAATCTTACGAGCCGTTCCCGAGTAATCACACCTTCTCCAAATTGGCCAAAAAAAGCGTTGCTGATTTTTCCTGGAAAATACACTAAAAATCCTACGAGCCGTTCCCGAGTAATCACACCTTCTCCAAATTGGCCAAAAAAAGCGTTGCTGATTTTTCCTGGAAAATACACTAAAAAACCTACGAGCCGTTCCCGAGTAATCACACCTTCTCCAAATTGGCAAAAAAAAGCGTTGCTGATTTTTCCTGGAAAATACATCAAAAATCCTACGAGCCGTTCCCGAGTAATCACACCTTCTCCAAATTGGCCAAAAAAAAAGCGTTGTTGATTTTTCCTGGAAAATACACTAAAAATCCTACGAGCAGTTCCCGAGTAATCACACCTTCTCCAAATTGGCCAAAAAAAAGCGTTGCTGATTTTTCCTGGAAAATACACTAAAAATCTTACGAGCCGTTCCCGAGTAATCACACCTTCTCCAAATTGGCAAAAAAAAAGCGTTGCTGATTTTTCCTGGAAAATACATCAAAAATCCTACGAGCAGTTCCCGAGTAATCACACCTTCTCCAAATTGGCAAAAAAAAGCGTTGTTGATTTTTCCTGAAAAATACACTAAAAAACCTACGAGCCGTTCCCGAGTAATCCCATCTTCTCCGAATTGGCAAAAAAAAAGCGTTGCTGATTTTTCCTGGAAAATACACTAAAAATCTTACGAGCCGTTCCCGAGTAATCACACCTTCTCCAAATTGGCCAAAAAAAAGCGTTGCTGATTTTTCCTGGAAAATACACTAAAAAACCTACGAGCCGTTCCCGAGTAATCACACCTTCTCCAAATTGGCCAAAAAAAAGCGTTGCTGATTTTTCCTGGAAAATACACTAAAAAACCTACGAGCCGTTCCCGAGTAATCCCATCTTCTCCAAATTAGAAAAAAAAGCGTTGCTGATTTTTCCTGGAAAAAACATCAAAAATCTTACGAGCCGTTCCCGAGTAATCACACCTTCTCCAAATTAGAAAAAAAAGCGTTGCTGATTTTTCCTGGAAAATACACTAAAAAACCTACGAGCCGTTCCCGAGTAATCACACCTTCACCAAATTGGCCAAAAAAAGCGTTGCTGATTTTTCCTGGAAAATACACTAAAAATCCTACGAGCCATTCCCGAGTAATCACACCTTCTCCAAATTGGCCAAAAAAAAGCGTTGCTGATTTTTCCTGGAAAATACACTAAAAATCTTACGAGCCGTTCCCGAGTAATCACACCTTCTCCAAATTGGCCAAAAAAAGCGTTGTTGATTTTTCCTGGAAATTACACTAAAAATCTTATGAGCCGTTCCCGAGTAATCACACCTTCTCCAAATTGGCAAAAAAAGCGTTGTTGATTTTTCCTGGAAAAAACATCAAAAATCTTATGAGCCGTTCCCGAGTAATCACACCTTCTCCAAATTGGCCAAAAAAAGCGTTGCTGATTTTTCCTGGAAAATACACTAAAAATCCTACGAGCCGTTCCCGAGTAATCACACCTTCTCCAAATTGGCCAAAAAAAACCTTGCTGATTTTTCCTGGAAAATACACTTAAAATCCTACGAGCCGTTCCCGAGTAATCACACCTTCTCCAAATTGGCCAAAAAAAGCGTTGCTGATTTTTCCTGGAAAATACACTAAAAATCCTACGAGCCATTCCCGAGTAATCACACCTTCTCCAAATTGGCCAAAAAAAACCTTGCTGATTTTTCCTGGAAAATACACTTAAAATCCTACGAGCCGTTCCCGAGTAATCAAACCTTCTCCAAATTGGCCAAAAAAAGCGTTGCTGATTTTTCCTGGAAAATACACTAAAAATCCTACGAGCCGTTCCCGAGTAATCACACCTTCTCCAAATTGGCAAAAAAAAGCGTTGTTGATTTTTCCTGGAAAAAACATCAAAAATCTTATGAGCCGTTCCCGAGTAATCACACCTTCTCCAAATTGGCCAAAAAAAGCGTTGTTGATTTTTCCTGGAAAATATATTAAAAATTTTATGAGCCGTTCCCGAGTAATCCCATCTTCTCCAAATTGGCCAAAAAAAAGCGTTGCTGATTTTTCCTGAAAAATACACTAAAAATCTTACGAGCCGTTTCCGAGTAATCACACCTTCTCCAAATTAGAAAAAAAAGCGTTGCTGATTTTTCCTGGAAAATACATCAAAAATCTTACGAGCCGTTCCCGAGTAATCCCATCTTCTCCAAATTAGAAAACAAAGCGTTGCTGATTTTTCCTGGAAAAAACATCAAAAATCTTACGAGCCGTTCCCGAGTAATCACACCTTCTCCAAATTAGAAAAAAAAGCGTTGCTGATTTTTCCTGGAAAATACACTAAAAAACCTACGAGCCGTTCCCGAGTAATCACACCTTCTCCAAATTGGCCAAAAAAAAGCGTTGCTGATTTTTCCTGGAAAATACACTTAAAATTCTACGAGCCGTTCCCGAGTAATCACACCTTCTCCAAATTGGCCAAAAAAAGCGTTGCTGATTTTTCCTGGAAAATACACTTAAAATCTTACGAGCCGTTTCCGAGTAATCACACCTTCTCCAAATTGGCCAAAAAAAGCGTTGTTGATTTTTCCTGGAAAAAACATCAAAAATCTTACGAGCCGTTCCCGAGTAATCCCATCTTCTCCAAATTAGAAAAAAAAGCGTTGCTGATTTTTCCTGGAAAATACACTAAAAAACCTACGAGCCGTTCCCGAGTAATCACACCTTCTCCAAATTGGCCAAAAAAAAAGCGTTGTTGATTTTTCCTGGAAAATACACTAAAAAACCTACGAGCCGTTCCCGAGTAATCACACCTTCTCCAAATTAGAAAAAAAAGCGTTGCTGATTTTTCCTGGAAAATACACTAAAAAACCTACGAGCCGTTCCCGAGTAATCACACCTTCTCCAAATTGGCCAAAAAAAAGCGTTGCTGATTTTTCCTGGAAAATACACTTAAAATCCTACGAGCCGTTCCCGAGTAATCACACCTTCTCCAAATTGGCCAAAAAAAGCGTTGCTGATTTTTCCTGGAAAATACACTAAAAATCTTACGAGCCGTTTCCGAGTAATCACACCTTCTCCAAATTGGCCAAAAAAAGCGTTGTTGATTTTTCCTGGAAAAAACATCAAAAATCTTACGAGCCGTTCCCGAGTAATCCCATCTTCTCCAAATTAGAAAAAAAAGCGTTGCTGATTTTTCCTGGAAAAAACATCAAAAATCTTACGAGCCGTTCCCGAGTAATCACACCTTCTCCAAATTAGAAAAAAAAGCGTTGCTGATTTTTCCTGGAAAATACACTAAAAAACCTACGAGCCGTTCCCGAGTAATCACACCTTCTCCAAATTGGCCAAAAAAAAGCGTTGCTGATTTTTCCTGGAAAATACACTTAAAATCCTACGAGCCGTTCCCGAGTAATCACACCTTCTCCAAATTGGCCAAAAAAAGCGTTGCTGATTTTTCCTGGAAAATACACTAAAAATCTTACGAGCCGTTTCCGAGTAATCACACCTTCTCCAAATTGGCCAAAAAAAGCGTTGTTGATTTTTCCTGGAAAAAACATCAAAAATCTTACGAGCCGTTCCCGAGTAATCCCATCTTCTCCAAATTAGAAAAAAAAGCGTTGCTGATTTTTCCTGGAAAATACACTAAAAAACCTACGAGCCGTTCCCGAGTAATCACACCTTCTCCAAATTGGCCAAAAAAAAGCGTTGTTGATTTTTCCTGGAAAATACACTAAAAAACCTACGAGCCGTTCCCGAGTAATCACACCTTCTCCAAATTGGCCAAAAAAAAGCGTTGTTGATTTTTCCTGGAAAATACACTAAAAATCCTACGAGCCATTCCCGAGTAATCACACCTTCTCCAAATTGGCCAAAAAAAGCGTTGCTGATTTTTCCTGGAAAATACACTAAAAATCCTACGAGCCGTTCCCGAGTAATCACACCTTCTCCAAATTACCAAAAAAAGCGTTGCTGATTTTTCCTGGAAAATACACTAAAAATCCTACGAGCCGTTCCCGAGTAATCCCATCTTCTCCAAATTGGCCAAAAAAAGCGTTGCTGATTTTTCCTGGAAAATACACTAAAAAACCTACGAGCCGTTCCCGAGTAATCACACCTTCTCCAAATTGGCAAAAAAAAGCGTTGCTGATTTTTCCTGGAAAATACACTAAAAAACCTACGAGCCGTTCCCGAGTAATCACACCTTCTCCAAATTGGCAAAAAAAAGCGTTGCTGATTTTTCCTGGAAAATACACTAAAAAACCTACGAGCCGTTCCCGAGTAATCACACTTTCTCCAAATTGGCAAAAAAAAGCGTTGCTGATTTTTCCTGGAAAATACACTAAAAATCTTACGAGCCGTTCCCGAGTAATCACACCTTCTCCAAATTGGCCAAAAAAAACGTTGTTGATTTTTCCTGGAAAATACACTAAAAATTCTACGAGCCGTTCCCGAGTAATCACACCTTCTCCAAATTGGCCAAAAAAAGCGTTGCACATTTTTCCTGGAAAATACACTAAAAAACCTACGAGCCGTTCCCGAGTAATCACACCTTCTCCAAATTGGCCAAAAAAAGCGTTGCTGATTTTTCCTGGAAAAAACACTAAAAATCTTACGAGCCGTTTCCGAGTAATCACACCTTCTCCAAATTAGAAAAAAAAGCGTTGCTGATTTTTCCTGGAAAAAACACTAAAAATCTTACGAGCCGTTTCCGAGTAATCACACCTTCTCCAAATTGGCCAAAAAAAAGCGTTGCTGATTTTTCCTGGAAAATACACTAAAAATCCTACGAGCCGTTCACGAGTAATCACACCTTCTCCAAATTGGCAAAAAAAAGCGTTGTTGATTTTTCCTGGAAATTGCACTAAAAATCCTACGAGCCGTTCCAGAGTAATCACACCTTCTCCAAATTAGAAAAAAAAGCGTTGCTGATTTTTCCTGGAAATTACACTAAAAAACCTACGAGCCGTTCCCGAGTAATCCCATCTTCTCCAAATTAGCAAAAAAAAAAGCGTTGCTGATTTTTCCTGGAAAATATATTAAAAATTTTATGAGCCGTTCCCGAGTAATCACACCTTCTCCAAATTGGCCAAAAAAAAGCGTTGTTGATTTTTCCTGGAAAATACACTAAAAATCTTACGAGCCGTTTCCGAGTAATCACACCTTCTCCAAATTGGCCAAAAAAAGCGTTGCTGATTTTTCCTGGAAAAAACATCAAAAATCTTACGAGCCGTTCCCGAGTAATCACACCTTCTCCAAATTGGCCAAAAAAAAGCGTTGCTGATTTTTCCTGGAAAATACACTAAAAAACCTACGAGCCGTTCCCGAGTAATCACACCTTCTCCAAATTGGCCAAAAAAAGCGTTGCTGATTTTTCCTGGAAAATACACTAAAAATCTTACGAGCCGTTCCCGAGTAATCACACCTTCTCCAAATTGGCCAAAAAAAAAGCGTTGTTGATTTTTCCTGGAAAAAACATCAAAAATCTTACGAGCCGTTCCCGAGTAATCACACCTTCTCCAAATTGGCCAAAAAAAGCGTTGCTGATTTTTCCTGGAAAATACACTAAAAATCCTACGAGCCGTTCCCGAGTAATCACACCTTCTCCAAATTGGCAAAAAAAAGCGTTGTTGATTTTTCCTGGAAATTACACTAAAAATCCTACGAGCCGTTCCCGAGTAATCACACCTTCTCCAAATTAGAAAAAAAAGCGTTGCTGATTTTTCCTGGAAATTACACTAAAAAACCTACGAGCCGTTCCCGAGTAATCCCATCTTCTCCAAATTAGCAAAAAAAAAAGCGTTGCTGATTTTTCCTGGAAAATATATTAAAAATTTTATGAGCCGTTCCCGAGTAATCACACCTTCTCCAAATTGGCCAAAAAAAGCGTTGCTGATTTTTCCTGAAAAATACACTAAAAAACCTACGAGCCGTTCCCGAGTAATCCCATCTTCTCCAAATTAGAAAAAAAAGCGTTGCTGATTTTTCCTGGAAAAAACATCAAAAATCCTACGAGCCGTTCCCGAGTAATCACACCTTCTCCAAATTGGCCAAAAAAAGCGTTGTTGATTTTTCCTGGAAAATACACTAAAAATCTTACGAGCCGTTCCCGAGTAATCACACCTTCTCCAAATTGGCAAAAAAAGCGTTGCTGATTTTTCCTGGAAAATACATCAAAAATCTTACGAGTCGTTCCCGAGTAATCACACCTTCTCCAAATTGGCCAAAAAAAGCGTTGCTGATTTTTCCTGAAAAATACACTAAAAAACCTACGAGCAGTTCCCGAGTAATCACACCTCCTCCAAATTGGCCAAAAAAAGCGTTGCTGATTTTTCCTGGAAAATACACTTAAAATCTTACGAGCCGTTCCCGAGTAATCCCATCTTCTCCAAATTGGCCAAAAAAAGCGTTGCTGATTTTTCCTGGAAAATACACTAAAAATCCTACGAGCCGTTCCCGAGTAATCACACCTTCTCCAAATTGGCAAAAAAAAGCGTTGTTGATTTTTCCTGGAAATTACACTAAAAATCCTACGAGCCGTTCCCGAGTAATCACACCTTCTCCAAATTGGCCAAAAAAAGCGTTGCTGATTTTTCCTGAAAAATACACTAAAAATCCTACGAGCCGTTCCCGAGTAATCACACCTTCTCCAAATTGGCCAAAAAAAGCGTTGCTGATTTTTCCTGGAAAATACACTAAAAATCTTACGAGCCGTTCCGGAGTAATCCCATCTTCTCCAAATTAGCAAAAAAAAGCGTTGCTGATTTTTCCTGAAAAATACACTAAAAAACCTACGAGCCGTTCCCGAGTAATCACACCTTCTCCAAATTGGCCAAAAAAAAAAGCGTTGTTGATTTTTCCTGGAAAATACACTAAAAATCTTACGAGCCGTTCCCGAGTAATCACAGCTTCTCCAAATTGGCCAAAAAAAGCGTTGCTGATTTTTCCTGGAAAATACACTAAAAATCCTACGAGCCGTTCCCGAGTAATCACACCTTCTCCAAATTGGCAAAAAAAAGCGTTGTTGATTTTTCCTGGAAATTACACTAAAAATCCTACGAGCCGTTCCCGAGTAATCACACCTTCTCCAAATTGGCCAAAAAAAGCGTTGCTGATTTTTCCTGAAAAATACACTAAAAATCCTACGAGCCGTTCCCGAGTAATCACAGCTTCTCCAAATTGGCCAAAAAAAGCGTTGCTGATTTTTCCTGAAAAATACACTAAAAATCCTACGAGCCGTTCCCGAGTAATCACAGCTTCTCCAAATTGGCCAAAAAAAGCGTTGTTGATTTTTCCTGGAAAATACACTAAAAATCCTACGAGCCGTTCCCGAGTAATCACACCTTCTCCAAATTGGCAAAAAAAAGCGTTGCTGATTTTTCCTGGAAAATACACTAAAAAACCTACGAGCCGTTCCCGAGTAATCACACCTTCTCCAAATTGGCCAAAAAAAGTGTTGCTAATTTTTCCTGGAAAAAACACTAAAAATCCTACGAGCCGTTCCCGAGTAATCACACCTTCTCCAAATTGGCCAAAAAAAGCGTTGCTGATTTTTCCTGGAAAATACACTAAAAATCTTACGAGCCGTTCCCGAGTAATCACACCTTCTCCAAATTGGCCAAAAAAAAGCGTTGCACATTTTTCCTGGAAAATACACTAAAAATCTTACGAGCCGTTCCGGAGTAATCACACTTTCTCCAAATTGGCAAAAAAAAGCGTTGCTGATTTTTCCTGGAAAATACACTAAAAATCTTACGAGCCGTTCCCGAGTAATCACACCTTCTCCAAATTGGCCAAAAAAAGCGTTGCTGATTTTTCCTGAAAAATACACTAAAAATCCTACGAGCCGTTCCCGAGTAATCACAGCTTCTCCAAATTGGCCAAAAAAAGCGTTGCACATTTTTCCTGGAAAATACACTAAAAATCTTACGAGCCGTTCCCGAGTAATCACACCTTCTCCAAATTGGCCAAAAAAAGCGTTGCTGATTTTTCCTGAAAAATACACTAAAAATCCTACGAGCCGTTCCCGAGTAATCACAGCTTCTCCAAATTGGCCAAAAAAAGCGTTGTTGATTTTTCCTGGAAAATACACTAAAAATCCTACGAGCCGTTCCCGAGTAATCCCATCTTCTCCAAATTAGAAAAAAAAGCGTTGCTGATTTTTCCTGGAAAATACACTAAAAATCCTACGAGCAGTTCCCGAGTAATCACACCTTCTCCAAATTGGCCAAAAAAAAGCGTTGCTGATTTTTCCTGGAAAATACACTAAAAATCCTACCAGCCGTTCCCGAGTAATCACACCTTCTCCAAATTGGCAAAAAAAAGCGTTGCTGATTTTTCCTGGAAAATACACTAAAAATCCTACGAGCCGTTCCCGAGTAATCCCATCTTCTCCAAATTGGGCAAAAAAAAGCGTTGCTGATTTTTCCTGGAAAAAACATCAAAAATCTTACGAGCCGTTCCCGAGTAATCACACCTTCTCCAAATTGGCCAAAAAAAGCGTTGTTGATTTTTCCTGGAAAATACACTAAAAAACCTACGAGCCGTTCCCGAGTAATCACACCTTCTCCAAATTGGCCAAAAAAAAGCGTTGTTGATTTTTCCTGGAAAATACACTAAAAAACCTACGAGCCGTTCCCGAGTAATCACACCTTCTCCAAATTGGCCAAAAAAAGCGTTGCTGATTTTTCCTGGAAAATACATCAAAAATCTTACGAGCAGTTCCCGAGTAATCCCATCTTCTCCAAATTGGCCAAAAAAAAAGCGTTGCTGATTTTTCCTGGAAAATACACTAAAAATCCTACGAGCCGTTCCCGAGTAATCCCATCTTCTCCAAATTGGCCAAAAAAAGCGTTGCACATTTTTCCTGGAAAATACACTAAAAAACCTACGAGCCGTTCCCGAGTAATCCCATCTTCTCCAAATTGGCCAAAAAAAGCGTTGCTGATTTTTCCTGGAAAATACACTAAAAATCTTACGAGCCGTTCCCGAGTAATCCCATCTTCTCCAAATTGGCCAAAAAAAAGCGTTGCTGATTTTTCCTGGAAAATACACTAAAAAACCTACGAGCCGTTCCCGAGTAATGACACCTTCTCCAAATTGGCCAAAAAAAAGCGTTGCTGATTTTTCCTGGAAAATACACTAAAAAACCTACGAGCCGTTCCCGAGTAATCCCATCTTCTCCAAATTGGCCAAAAAAAGCGTTGTTGATTTTTCCTGGAAAAAACATCAAAAATCTTACGAGCCGTTCCCGAGTAATCACACCTTCTCCAAATTGGCCAAAAAAAGCGTTGCTGATTTTTCCTGAAAAATACACTAAAAAACCTACGAGCCGTTCCCGAGTAATCCCATCTTCTCCAAATTAGAAAAAAAAGCGTTGCTGATTTTTCCTGGAAATTACACTAAAAATCCTACGAGCCGCTCCCGAGTAATCACACCTTCTCCAAATTGGCCAAAAAAAGCGTTGCTGATTTTTCCTGGAAAAAACATCAAAAATCTTACGAGCCGTTCCCGAGTAATCCCATCTTCTCCAAATTAGCAAAAAAAAAGCGTTGCTGATTTTTCCTGGAAAATACACTAAAAAACCTACGAGCCGTTCCCGAGTAATCACACCTTCTCCAAATTGGCCAAAAAAAGCGTTGCTGATTTTTCCTGGAAAAAACATCAAAAATCTTACGAGCCGTTCCCGAGTAATCACACCTTCTCCAAATTGGCCAAAAAAAGCGTTGCTGTATTTTCCTGGAAAAAACATCAAAAATCTTACGAGCCGTTCCGGAGTAATCACACTTTCTCCAAATTGGCAAAAAAAGCGTTGCTGATTTTTCCTTGAAAATACACTAAAAATCCTACGAGCCGTTCCCGAGTAATCACACCTTCTCCAAATTGGCAAAAAAAAGCGTTGCACATTTTTCCTGGAAAATACACTAAAAATCCTACGAGCCGTTCACGAGTAATCACACCTTCTCCAAATTGGCCAAAAAAAAGCGTTGTTGATTTTTCCTGGAAATTACACTAAAAATCCTACGAGCCGTTCCCGAGTAATCACACCTTCTCCAAATTGGCCAAAAAAAGCGTTGTTGATTTTTCCTGGAAAATACACTAAAAATTCTACGAGCCGTTCCCGAGTAATCACACCTTCTCCAAATTGGCCAAAAAAAGCGTTGCTGATTTTTCCTGGAAAATACATCAAAAATCTTACGAGCCGTTCCCGAGTAATCACACCTTCTCCAAATTGGCCAAAAAAAAAGCGTTGCTGATTTTTCCTGGAAAATACACTAAAAATCCTACGAGCCGTTCCCGAGTAATCCCATCTTCTCCAAATTGGCCAAAAAAAGCGTTGCACATTTTTCCTGGAAAATACACTAAAAATCTTACGAGCCGTTCCCGAGTAATCACACCTTCTCCAAATTGGCCAAAAAAAGCGTTGCTGATTTTTCCTGAAAAATACACTAAAAATCCTACGAGCCGTTCCCGAGTAATCACACCTTCTCCCAATTGGCCAAAAAAAGCGTTGCTGATTTTTCCTGGAAAAAACATCAAAAATCTTACGAGCCGTTCCCGAGTAATCACACCTTCTCCAAATTGGCCAAAAAAAAGCGTTGCTGATTTTTCCTGGAAAATACACTAAAAAACCTACGAGCCGTTCCCGAGTAATCACACCTTCTCCAAATTGGCCAAAAAAAGTGTTGCTGATTTTTCCTGGAAAATACACTAAAAATCTTACGAGCCGTTCCCGAGTAATCACACCTTCTCCAAATTGGCCAAAAAAAGCGTTGCTGATTTTTCCTGGAAAAAACATCAAAAATCCTACGAGCCGTTCCCGAGTAATCACACCTTCTCCAAATTGGCCAAAAAAAAACCTTGCTGATTTTTCCTGGAAAATACACTAAAAAACCTACGAGCCGTTCCCGAGTAATCCCATCTTCTCCAAATTGGCAAAAAAAAGCGTTGCTGATTTTTCCTGGAAAAAACACTAAAAATCCTACGAGCCGTTCCCGAGTAATCTCACCTTCTCCAAATTGGCCAAAAAAAGCGTTGCTGATTTTTCCTGGAAAATACACTAAAAATCTTACGAGCCGTTTCCGAGTAATCACACCTTCTCCAAATTGGCCAAAAAAAGCGTTGTTGATTTTTCCTGGAAAATACACTAAAAATCCTACGAGCCGTTCCCGAGTAATCACACCTTCTCCAAATTGGCCAAAAAAAAGCGTTGCTGATTTTTCCTGGAAAATACACTAAAAAACCTACGAGCCGTTCCCGAGTAATCACACCTTCTCCAAATTGGCCAAAAAAAAGCGTTGCTGATTTTTCCTGGAAAATACACTAAAAAACCTACGAGCCGTTCCCGAGTAATCACACCTTCTCCAAATTGGCCAAAAAAAGCGTTGCTGATTTTTCCTGGAAAATACACTAAAAAACCTACGAGCCGTTCCCGAGTAATCCCATCTTCTCCAAATTGGCCAAAAAAAGCGTTGCTGATTTTTCCTGGAAAATACACTAAAAATCTTACGAGCCGTTCCCGAGTAATCACACCTTCTCCAAATTGGCAAAAAAAAGCGTTGCTGATTTTTCCTGGAAAATACACTAAAAAACCTACGAGCCGTTCCGAGTAATCACACCTTCTCCAAATTGGCAAAAAAAAGCGTTGCTGATTTTTCCTGGAAAATACACTAAAAATCTTACGAGCCGTTCCCGAGTAATCACACCTTCTCCAAATTGGCCACAAAAAGCGTTGCACATTTTTCCTGGAAAATACACTAAAAATCCTACGAGCCGTTCCCGAGTAATCACACCATCTCCAAATTGGCCAAAAAAAAAAAAGCGTTGCACATTTTTCCTGGAAAATACACTAAAAAACCTACGAGCCGTTCCCGAGTAATCCCATCTTCTCCGAATTAGCAAAAAAAAAGCGTTGCTGATTTTTCCTGGAAAATACACTAAAAATCCTACGAGCCGTTCCCGAGTAATCACACCATCTCCAAATTGGCCAAAAAAAAAAGCGTTGCACATTTTTCCTGGAAAAAACAATAAAAATCTTACGAGCCGTTCCCGAGTAATCACACCTTCTCCAAATTGGCCAAAAAAAGTGTTGCTGATTTTTCCTGGAAATTACACTAAAAATCCTACGAGCCGTTCCCGAGTAATCACACCTTCTCCAAATTGGCAAAAAAAAAGCGTTGCTGATTTTTCCTGGAAAATACTCTAAAAATCTTACGAGCCGTTCCCGAGTAATCACACCTTCTCCAAATTGGCCAAAAAAAGCGTTGCTGATTTTTCCTGGAAAAAACATCAAAAATCTTACGAGCCGTTCCCGAGTAATCACACCTTCTCCAAATTGGCCAAAAAAAAACCTTGCTGATTTTTCCTGGAAAATACACTAAAAAACCTACGAGCCGTTCCCGAGTAATCCCATCTTCTCCAAATTAGCAAAAAAAAAGCGTTGCTGATTTTTCCTGGAAAATACACTAAAAATCGTACGAGCCGTTCCCGAGTAATCACACCTTCTCCAAATTGGCAAAAAAAAGCGTTGCTGATTTTTCCTGGAAAATACACTAAAAAACCTACGAGCCGTTCCCGAGTAATCACACCTTCTCCAAATTGGCAAAAAAAAAGCGTTGCTGATTTTTCCTGGAAAATACACTAAAAATCTTACGAGCCGTTCCCGAGTAATCACACCTTCTCCAAATTGGCAAAAAAAAGCGTTGCTGATTTTTCCTGGAAAATACACTAAAAATCTTACGAGCCGTTCCCGAGTAATCACACCTTCTCCAAATTGGCCACAAAAAGCGTTGCACATTTTTCCTGGAAAATACACTAAAAATCCTACGAGCCGTTCCCGAGTAATCACACCATCTCCAAATTGGCCAAAAAAAAAAAGCGTTGCACATTTTTCCTGGAAAATACACTAAAAAACCTACGAGCCGTTCCCGAGTAATCCCATCTTCTCCAAATTGGCCAAAAAAAAGCGTTGCTGATTTTTCCTGGAAAATACACTAAAAATCCTACGAGCCGTTCCCGAGTAATCACACCATCTCCAAATTGGCAAAAAAAAAAAAAGCGTTGCACATTTTTCCTGGAAAAAACACTAAAAATCTTACGAGCCGTTCCCGAGTAATCACACCTTCTCCAAATTGGCCAAAAAAAGTGTTGCACATTTTTCCTGGAAAATACACTAAAAATCCTACGAGCCGTTCCCGAGTAATCACACCATCTCCAAATTGGCCAAAAAAAAAAGCGTTGCACATTTTTCCTGGAAAATACACTAAAAAACCTACGAGCCGTTCCCGAGTAATCCCATCTTCTCCAAATTGGCCAAAAAAAAGCGTTGCTGATTTTTCCTGGAAAATACACTAAAAATCCTACGAGCCGTTCCCGAGTAATCACACCATCTCCAAATTGGCAAAAAAAAAAAAAGCGTTGCACATTTTTCCTGGAAAAAACACTAAAAATCTTACGAGCCGTTCCCGAGTAATCACACCTTCTCCAAATTGGCCAAAAAAAGTGTTGCTGATTTTTCCTGGAAATTACACTAAAAATCCTACGAGCCGTTCCCGAGTAATCACACCTCCAAATTGGCAAAAAAAAAAGCGTTGCTGATTTTTCCTGGAAAATACACTAAAAATCTTACGAGCCGTTCCCGAGTAATCACACCTTCTCCAAATTGGCCAAAAAAAGCGTTGCTGATTTTTCCTGGAAAAAACATCAAAAATCTTACGAGCCGTTCCCGAGTAATCACACCTTCTCCAAATTGGCCAAAAAAAAACCTTGCTGATTTTTCCTGGAAAATACACTAAAAAACCTACGAGCCGTTCCCGAGTAATCCCATCTTCTCCAAATTAGCAAAAAAAAAGCGTTGCTGATTTTTCCTGGAAAATACACTAAAAATCCTACGAGCCGTTCCCGAGTAATCACACCTTCTCCAAATTGGCAAAAAAAAGCGTTGCTGATTTTTCCTGGAAAATACACTAAAAAACCTACGAGCCGTTCCCGAGTAATCACACCTTCTCCAAATTGGCAAAAAAAAGCGTTGCTGATTTTTCCTGGAAAATACACTAAAAATCTTACGAGCCGTTCCCGAGTAATCACACCTTCTCCAAATTGGCAAAAAAAAGCGTTGCTGATTTTTCCTGGAAAATACACTAAAAATCTTACGAGCCGTTCCCGAGTAATCACACCTTCTCCAAATTGGCCACAAAAAGCGTTGCACATTTTTCCTGGAAAATACACTAAAAATCCTACGAGCCGTTCCCGAGTAATCACACCATCTCCAAATTGGCCAAAAAAAAAAAGCGTTGCACATTTTTCCTGGAAAATACACTAAAAAACCTACGAGCCGTTCCCGAGTAATCCCATCTTCTCCAAATTAGCAAAAAAAAAGCGTTGCTGATTTTTCCTGGAAAATACACTAAAAATCCTACGAGCCGTTCCCGAGTAATCACACCATCTCCAAATTGGCCAAAAAAAAAAGCGTTGCACATTTTTCCTGGAAAAAACACTAAAAATCTTACGAGCCGTTCCCGAGTAATCACACCTTCTCCAAATTGGCCAAAAAAAGTGTTGCTGGTTTTTCCTGGAAATTACACTAAAAATCCTACGAGCCGTTCCCGAGTAATCACACCTTCTCCAAATTGGCAAAAAAAAAGCGTTGCTGATTTTTTCCTGGAAAATACACTAAAAATTCTACGAGCCGTTCCCGAGTAATCACACCTTCTCCAAATTGGCCAAAAAAAAGACGTTGCTGATTTTTCCTGGAAAATACACTAAAAATCCTACGAGCCGTTCCCGAGTAATCACACCATCTCCAAATTGGCCAAAAAAAAACCTTGCTGATTTTTCCTGGAAAATATATTAAAAATTTTATGAGCCGTTCCCGAGTAATCCCATCTTCTCCAAATTAGAAAAAAAAGCGTTGCTGATTTTTCCTGGAAATTACACTAAAAATCCTACGAGCCGTTCCCGAGTAATCACACCTTCTCCAAATTGGCAAAAAAAAAGCGTTGTTGATTTTTCCTGGAAAATATATTAAAAATTTTATGAGCCGTTCCCGAGTAATCCCATCTTCTCCAAATTGGCCAAAAAAAAAGCGTTGCTGATTTTTCCTGAAAAATACACTAAATATCTTACGAGCCGTTTCCGAGTAATCACACCTTCTCCAAATTGGCCAAAAAAAGCGTTGCTGATTTTTCCTGGAAAAAACATCAAAAATCTTACGAGCCGTTCCCGAGTAATCACACCTTCTCCAAATTGGCCAAAAAAAGCGTTGCTGATTTTTCCTGGAAATTACACTAAAAATCTTACGAGCCGTTCCCGAGTAATCACACCTTCTCCAAATTGGCCAAAAAAAGTGTTGCTGATTTTTCCTGGAAATTACACTATAAATCCTACGAGCCGTTCCCGAGTAATCACACCTTCTCCAAATTGGCAAAAAAAAAGCGTTGTTGATTTTTCCTGGAAAATATATTAAAAATTTTATGAGCCGTTCCCGAGTAATCCCATCTTCTCCAAATTGGCCAAAAAAAAGCGTTGCTGATTTTTCCTGAAAAATACACTAAAAATCTTACGAGCCGTTTCCGAGTAATCACACCTTCTCCAAATTAGAAAAAAAGCGTTGCTGATTTTTCCTGGAAAATACACTAAAAATCTTACGAGCCGTTCCCGAGTAATCACACCTTCTCCAAATTAGAAAAAAAAGCGTTGCTGATTTTTCCTGGAAAAAACATCAAAAATCTTACGAGCCGTTCCCGAGTAATCACACCTTCTCCAAATTGGAAAAAAAAGCGTTGCTGATTTTTCCTGGAAAATACACTAAAAATCTTACGAGCCGTTCCCGAGTAATCACTCCTTCTCCAAATTGGCCAAAAAAAAACCTTGCTGATTTTTCCTGGAAAATACACTAAAAATCCTACGAGCCGTTTCCGAGTAATCACACCTTCTCCAAATTAGAAAAAAAAGCGTTGCACATTTTTCCTGGAAAATACACTAAAAATCTTACGAGCCGTTCCCGAGTAATCACACCTTCTCCAAATTGGCCAAAAAAAGTGTTGCTGATTTTTCCTGGAACTTACACTAAAAATCCTACGAGCCGTTCCCGAGTAATCACACCTTCTCCAAATTGGCCAAAAAAAGCGTTGCTGATTTTTCCTGGAAAATACACTAAAAATCTTACGAGCCGTTCCCGAGTAATCACACCTTCTCCAAATTGGCCAAAAAAAAGCGTTGCTGATTTTTCCTGGAAAAAACATCAAAAATCCTACGAGCCGTTCCCGAGTAATCACACCTTCTCCAAATTGGCCAAAAAAAGCGTTGTTGATTTTTCCTGGAAATTACACTAAAAATCCTACGAGCCGTTCCCGAGTAATCACACCTTCTCCAAATTGGCCAAAAAAAGCGTTGTTGATTTTTCCTGAAAATTACACTAAAAATCCTACGAGCCGTTCCCGAGTAATCCCATCTTCTCCAAATTAGAAAAAAAAGCGTTGCTGATTTTTCCTGGAAAATACACTAAAAAACCTACGAGCCGTTCCCGAGTAATCCCATCTTCTCCAAATTAGAAAAAAAAGCGTTGCTGATTTTTCCTGGAAAATACACTAAAAATCTTACGAGCCGTTCCCGAGTAATCACACCTTCTCCAAATTGGCCAAAAAAAGCGTTGCTGATTTTTCCTGGAAAATATATTAAAAATTTTATGAGCCGTTCCCGAGTAATCACACCTTCTCCAAATTGGCCAAAAAAAAGCGTTGTTGATTTTTCCTGGAAAATACACTAAAAATCTTACGAGCCGTTTCCGAGTAATCACACCTTCTCCAAATTGGCCAAAAAAAGCGTTGCTGATTTTTCCTGGAAAAAACATCAAAAATCTTACGAGCCGTTCCCGAGTAATCACACCTTCTCCAAATTGGCCAAAAAAAGTGTTGCTGATTTTTCCTGGAAAATATATTAAAAATTTTATGAGCCGTTCCCGAGTAATCCCATCTTCTCCAAATTGGCCAAAAAAAGCGTTGCTGATTTTTCCTGGAAAATACACTAAAAATCCTACGAGCCGTTCCCGAGTAATCACACCTTCTCCAAATTGGCCAAAAAAAGCGTTGCTGATTTTTCCTGGAAAAAACATCAAAAAACCTACGAGCCGTTCCCGAGTAATCACACCTTCTCCAAATTGGCAAAAAAAAGCGTTGCTGATTTTTCCTGGGAAATATATTAAAAATCTTACGAGCCGTTCCCGAGTAATCCCATCTTCTCCAAATTAGAAAAAAAAGCGTTGCTGATTTTTCCTGGAAATTACACTAAAAATCCTACGAGCCGTTCCCGAGTAATCACACCTTCTCCAAATTGGCCAAAAAAAGCGTTGTTGATTTTTCCTGGAAAATATATTAAAAATTTTATGAGCCGTTCCCGAGTAATCCCATCTTCTCCAAATTGGCCAAAAAAAAGCGTTGCTGATTTTTCCTGAAAAATACACTAAAAATCTTACGAGCCGTTCCCGAGTAATCACACCTTCTCCAAATTGGCCAAAAAAAGCGTTGCTGATTTTTCCTGGAAAATACACTAAAAATCTTACGAGCCGTTCCCGAGTAATCACACCTTCTCCAAATTGGCCAAAAAAAGCGTTGCTGATTTTTCCTGGAAAATATATTAAAAATTTTATGAGCCGTTCCCGAGTAATCACACCTTCTCCAAATTGGCCAAAAAAAAGCGTTGCTGATTTTTCCTGGAAAATACATCAAAAATCTTACGAGCCGTTCCCGAGTAATCACACCTTCTCCAAGTTGGCAAAAAAAAAGCGTTGTTGATTTTTCCTGGAAAATACACTAAAAAATCTTACGAGCAGTTCCCGAGTAATCACATCTTCTCCAAATTGGCCAAAAAAAAAACGTTGCTGATTTTTCCTGGAAAATACACTAAAAATCTTACGAGCCGTTTCCGAGTAATCACACCTTCTCCAAATTGGCCAAAAAAAAGCGTTGCTGATTTTTCCTGGAAAATACACTAAAAATCCTACGAGCCGTTCCCGAGTAATCTCACCTTCTCCAAATTGGCCAAAAAAAGCGTTGCTGATTTTTCCTGGAAAATACATCAAAAATCCTACGAGCCGTTCCCGAGTAATCCCATCTTCTCCAAATTAGAAAAAAAAGCGTTGCTGATTTTTCCTGGAAAATATATTAAAAATCTTACGAGCCGTTCCCGAGTAATCCCATCTTCTCCAAATTAGAAAAAAAAGCGTTGCTGATTTTTCCTGGAAAATACACTAAAAATCCTACGAGCCGTTCCCGAGTAATCTCACCTTCTCCAAATTGGCCAAAAAAAGCGTTGCTGATTTTTCCTGGAAAATACATCAAAAAACCTACGAGCCGTTCCCGAGTAATCCCATCTTCTCCAAATTAGAAAAAAAAGCGTTGCTGATTTTTCCTGGAAAATACACTAAAAATCTTACGAGCCGTTCCCGAGTAATCACACCTTCTCCAAATTGGCCAAAAAAAGCGTTGCTGATTTTTCCTGGAAAATATATTAAAAATTTTATGAGCCGTTCCCGAGTAATCACACCTTCTCCAAATTGGCCAAAAAAAAGCGTTGTTGATTTTTCCTGGAAAATACACTAAAAATCTTACGAGCCGTTTCCGAGTAATCACACCTTCTCCAAATTGGCCAAAAAAAGCGTTGCTGATTTTTCCTGGAAAAAACATCAAAAATCTTACGAGCCGTTCCCGAGTAATCACACCTTCTCCAAATTGGCCAAAAAAAGTGTTGCTGATTTTTCCTGGAAAATATATTAAAAATTTTATGAGCCGTTCCTGAGTAATCCCATCTTCTCCAAATTGGCCAAAAAAAGCGTTGCTGATTTTTCCTGGAAAATACACTAAAAATCCTACGAGCCGTTTCCGAGTAATCACACCTTCTCCAAATTGGCCAAAAAAAGCGTTGCTGATTTTTCCTGGAAAAAACATCAAAAATCTTACGAGCCGTTCCCGAGTAATCACACCTTCTCCAAATTGGCCAAAAAAAGTGTTGCTGATTTTTCCTGGAAAATATATTAAAAATTTTATGAGCCGTTCCTGAGTAATCCCATCTTCTCCAAATTGGCCAAAAAAAGCGTTGCTGATTTTTCCTGGAAAATACACTAAAAATCCTACGAGCCGTTCCCGAGTAATCACACCTTCTCCAAATTGGCAAAAAAAAGCTTTGCTGATTTTTCCTGGAAAATATATTAAAAATCTTACGAGCCGTTCCCGAGTAATCCCATCTTCTCCAAATTAGAAAAAAAAGCGTTGCTGATTTTTCCTGGAAATTACACTAAAAATCCTACGAGCCGTTCCCGAGTAATCACACCTTCTCCAAATTGGCCAAAAAAAGCGTTGTTGATTTTTCCTGGAAAATATATTAAAAATTTTATGAGCCGTTCCCGAGTAATCCCATCTTCTCCAAATTGGCCAAAAAAAGCGTTGCTGATTTTTCCTGGAAAATACACTAAAATTCTTACGAGCCGTTCCCGAGTAATCACACCTTCTCCAAATTGGCCAAAAAAAGCGTTGCTGATTTTTCCTGGAAAATATATTAAAAATTTTATGAGCCGTTCCCGAGTAATCACACCTTCTCCAAATTGGCCAAAAAAAAGCGTTGCTGATTTTTCCTGGAAAATACATCAAAAATCTTACGAGCCGTTCCCGAGTAATCACACCTTCTCCAAATTGGCCAAAAAAAAAGCGTTGTTGATTTTTCCTGGAAAATACACTAAAAAATCTTACGAGCAGTTCCCGAGTAATCACACCTTCTCCAAATTGGCCAAAAAAAAAACGTTGCTGATTTTTCCTGGAAAATACACTAAAAATCTTACGAGCCGTTTCCGAGTAATCACACCTTCTCCAAATTGGCCAAAAAAAGCGTTGCTGATTTTTCCTGGAAAATACACTAAAAATCCTACGAGCCGTTCCCGAGTAATCTCACTTTCTCCAAATTGGCCAAAAAAAGCGTTGCTGATTTTTCCTGGAAAATACATCAAAAATCCTACGAGCCGTTCCCGAGTAATCCCATCTTCTCCAAATTAGAAAAAAAAGCGTTGCTGATTTTTCCTGAAAAATACATCAAAAATCTTACGAGCCGTTCCCGAGTAATCACACCTTCTCTAAATTAGAAAAAAAAGTGTTGCTGATTTTTCCTGGAAATTACACTAAAAATCCTACGAGCCGTTCCCGAGTAATCACACCTTCTCCAAATTGGCCAAAAAAAAGCGTTGTTGATTTTTCCTGGAAAATACACTAAAAAACCTACGAGCCGTTCCCGAGTAATCACATCTTCTCCAAATTGGCCAAAAAAAGTGTTGCTGATTTTTCCTGGAAATTACACTAAAAATCCTACGAGCCGTTCCCGAGTAATCACACCTTCTCCAAATTGGCCAAAAAAAAACGTTGTTGATTTTTCCTGGAAATTACACTAAAAATCCTACGAGCAGTTCCCGAGTAATCACACCTTCTCCAAATTGGCCAAAAAAAAGCGTTGCTGATTTTTCCTGGAAAATACACTAAAAATCCTACGAGCCGTTCCCGAGTAATCACACCTTCTCCAAATTGGCCAAAAAAAGCGTTGCACATTTTTCCTGGAAAATACACTAAAAATCTTACGAGCCGTTCCCGAGTAATCACACCTTCTCCGAATTGGCCAAAAAAAGCGTTGCTGATTTTTCCTGGAAAATACACTAAAAATCCTACGAGCCTTTCCCGAGTAATCACACCTTCTCCAAATTGGCCAAAAAAAGCGTTGCTGATTTTTCCTGGAAAATACACTAAAAATCCTACGAGCAGTTCCCGAGTAATCACACCTTCTCCAAATTGGCAAAAAAAAAGCGTTGCTAATTTTTCCTGGAAAATACACTAAAAATCCTACGAGCAGTTCCCGAGTAATCACACCTTCTCCAAATTGGCCAAAAAAAGCGTTGCTAATTTTTCCTGGAAAATACACTTAAAATCATACGAGCCGTTCCCGAGTAATCACACCTTCTCCAAATTGGCAAAAAAAAGCGTTGTTGATTTTTCCTGGAAATTACACTAAAAATCCTACGAGCCGTTCCCGAGTAATCACACCATCTCCAAATTGGCCAAAAAAAGCGTTGCTGATTTTTCCTGAAAAATACATCAAAAATCTTACGAGCCGTTCCCGAGTAATCACACCTTCTCCAAATTGGCAAAAAAAAGCGTTGCTGATTTTTCCTGGAAAAAACATCAAAAATCTTACGAGCCGTTCCCGAGTAATCACACCTTCTCCAAATTGGCAAAAAAAAGCGTTGCTGATTTTTCCTGGAAAATACACTAAAAATCCTACGAGCCGTTCCCAAATAATCACACCTTCTCCAAATTGGCCAAAAAAAAGCGTTGCTGATTTTTCCTGGAAAATACACTAAAAAACCTACGAGCCGTTCCCGAGTAATCCCATCTTCTCCAAATTAGCAAAAAAAAAGCGTTGCTGATTTTACTGGAAAATACATCAAAAATCTTACGAGCCGTTCCCGAGTAATCACACCTTCTCCAAATTGGCCAAAAAAAAGCGTTGCTGATTTTTCCTGGAAAATACATCAAAAATCTTACGAGCCGTTCCCGAGTAATCACACCTTCTCCAAATTGGCCAAAAAAAAGCGTTGCTGATTTTTCCTGGAAAAAACATCAAAAATCCTACGAGCCGTTCCCGAGTAATCCCATCTTCTCCAAATTGGCCAAAAAAAAGGCGTTGCTGATTTTTCCTGGAAAATACACTAAAAATCCTACGAGCCGTTCCCGAGTAATCACACCATCTCCAAATTGGCCAAAAAAAAGCGTTGCTGATTTTTCCTGGAAAAAACATCAAAAATCTTACGAGCCGTTCCCGAGTAATCACACCTTCTCCAAATTGGCCAAAAAAAGCGTTGCTGATTTTTCCTGGAAAATACACTAAAAATCCTACGAGCAGTTCCCGAGTAATCACACCTTCTCCAAATTGGCCAAAAAAAAGCGTTGCTGATTTTTCCTGGAAAAAACATCAAAAATCCTACGAGCCGTTCCCGAGTAATCCCATCTTCTCCAAATTGGCCAAAAAAAAGGCGTTGCTGATTTTTCCTGGAAAATACACTAAAAAACCTACGAGCCGTTCCCGAGTAATTACATCTTCTCCAAATTGGCCAAAAAAAGTGTTGCTGATTTTTCCTGGAAATTACACTAAAAATCCTACGAGCCGTTCCCGAGTAATCACACCTTCTCCAAATTGGCCAAAAAAAAGCGTTGTTGATTTTTCCTGGAAATTACACTAAAAATCCTACGAGCAGTTCCCGAGTAATCACACCTTCTCCAAATTGGCCAAAAAAAAGCGTTGCTGATTTTTCCTGGAAAATACACTAAAAATCCTACGAGCCGTTCCCGAGTAATCACACCTTCTCCAAATTGGCCAAAAAAAAGCGTTGCACATTTTTCCTGGAAAATACACTAAAAATCTTACGAGCCGTTCCCGAGTAATCACACCTTCTCCGAATTGGCCAAAAAAAGCGTTGCTGATTTTTCCTGGAAAATACACTAAAAATCCTACGAGCCGTTCCCGAGTAATCACACCTTCTCCAAATTGGCCAAAAAAAGCGTTGCTGATTTTTCCTGGAAAATACACTAAAAATCCTACGAGCAGTTCCCGAGTAATCACACCTTCTCCAAATTGGCAAAAAAAAAGCGTTGCTAATTTTTCCTGGAAAATACACTAAAAATCCTACGAGCAGTTCCCGAGTAATCACACCTTCTCCAATTGGCCAAAAAAAGCGTTGCTAATTTTTCCTGGAAAATACACTTAAAATCATACGAGCCGTTCCCGAGTAATCACACCTTCTCCAAATTGGCAAAAAAAAGCGTTGTTGATTTTTCCTGGAAATTACACTAAAAATCCTACGAGCCGTTCCCGAGTAATCACACCATCTCCAAATTGGCCAAAAAAAAGCGTTGCTGATTTTTCCTGAAAAATACATCAAAAATCTTACGAGCCGTTCCCGAGTAATCACACCTTCTCCAAATTGGCAAAAAAAAGCGTTGCTGATTTTTCCTGGAAAAAACATCAAAAATCTTACGAGCCGTTCCCGAGTAATCACACCTTCTCCAAATTGGCAAAAAAAAAGCGTTGCTGATTTTTCCTGGAAAATACACTAAAAATCCTACGAGCCGTTCCCGAGTAATCACACCTTCTCCAAATTGGCCAAAAAAAAGCGTTGCTGATTTTTCCTGGAAAATACACTAAAAAACCTACGAGCCGTTCCCGAGTAATCCCATCTTCTCCAAATTGGCCAAAAAAAAAGGCGTTGCTGATTTTTACTGGAAAATACATCAAAAATCTTATGAGCCGTTCCCGAGTAATCACACCTGCTCCAAATTGGCCAAAAAAAAAAGCGTTGCTGATTTTTCCTGGAAAATACATCAAAAATCTTACGAGCCGTTCCCGAGTAATCACACCTTCTCCAAATTGGCAAAAAAAAAGCGTTGCTGATTTTCCTGGAAAAAACATCAAAAATCCTACGAGCCGTTCCCGAGTAATCCCATCTTCTCCAAATTGGCCAAAAAAAAAAAGGCGTTGCTGATTTTTTCCTGGAAAATACACTAAAAATCCTACGAGCCGTTCCCGAGTAATCACACCATCTCCAAATTGGCCAAAAAAAAAGCGTTGCTGATTTTTCCTGGAAAAAACATCAAAAATCTTACGAGCCGTTTCCCGAGTAATCACACCTTCTCCAAATTGGCCAAAAAAAAGCGTTGCTGATTTTTCCTGGAAAATACACTAAAAATCTTACGAGCCGTTTCCGAGTAATCACACCTTCTCCAAATTGGCCAAAAAAAGCGTTGTTGATTTTTCCTGGAAAATACACTAAAAATCCTACGAGCCGTTCCCGAGTAATCAAACCTTCTCCAAATTGGCCAAAAAAAAAGCGTTGTTGATTTTTCCTGGAAAATACACTAAGAAACCTACGAGCCGTTCCCGAGTAATCCCATCTTCTCCAAATTGGCCAAAAAAAGCGTTGTTGATTTTTTCCTGGAAAATACACTAAAAATCCTACGAGCCGTTCCCGAGTAATCACACCATCTCCAAATTGGCCAAAAAAAAGCGTTGCTGATTTTTCCTAGAAAATACACTTAAAATCCTACGAGCCGTTCCCGAGTAATCACCACCTTCTCCAAATTGGCAAAAAAAAGCGTTGGACATTTTTCCTGGAAAATACACTAAAAATCTTACGAGCCGTTCCCGAGTAATCACACCTTCTCCAAATTGGCCAAAAAAAGCGTTGCTGATTTTTCCTGGAAAATACACTAAAAAACCTACGAGCCGTTCCCGAGTAATCACACCTTCTCCAAATTGGCCAAAAAAAGCGTTGCTGATTTTTCCTGGAAAATATATTTAAAATTTTATGAGCCGTTCCCGAGTAATCACACCTTCTCCAAATTGGCCAAAAAAGCGTTGTTGATTTTTCCTGGAAAATATATTAAAACTTTTATGAGCCGTACCCGAGTAATTCCATCTTCTCCAAATTGGCCAAAAAAAAGCGTTGCTGATTTTTCCTGAAAAATACACTAAAAATATTACGAGCCGTTCCGAGTAATCACACCTTCTCCAAATTGGCCAAAAAAAGCGTTGTTGATTTTTCCTGGAAAATATATTAAAAATTTTATGAGCCGTTCCCGAGTAATCCCATCTTCTCCAAATTGGCCAAAAAAAAAGCGTTGCTGATTTTTCCTGAAAAATACACTAAAAATCTTACGAGCCGTTTCCGAGTAATCACACCTTCTCCAAATTGGCCAAAAAAAAGCGTTGCTGATTTTTCCTGGAAAATACACTAAAAATCCTACGAGCCGTTCCCGAGTAATCACACCTTCTCCAAATTGGCCAAAAAAAGCGTTGCTGATTTTTCCTGGAAAATACATCAAAAATCCTACGTGCCGTTCCCGAGTAATCCCATCTTCTCCAAATTAGAAAAAAAAGCGTTGCTGATTTTTCCTGAAAAATACATCAAAAATCTTACGAGCCGTTCCCGAGTAATCACACCTTCTCCAAATTAGAAAAAAAGTGTTGCTGATTTTTCCTGGAAATTACACTAAAAATCCTACGAGCCGTTCCCGAGTAATCACACCTTCTCCAAATTGGCCAAAAAAAAGCGTTGTTGATTTTTCCTGGAAAATACACTAAAAAACCTACGAGCCGTTCCCGAGTAATCACATCTTCTCCAAATTGGCCAAAAAAAGTGTTGCTGATTTTTCCTGGAAATTACACTAAAAATCCTACGAGCCGTTCCCGAGTAATCACACCTTCTCCAAATTGGCCAAAAAAAAAGCGTTGTTGATTTTTCCTGGAAATTACACTAAAAATCCTACGAGCAGTTCCCGAGTAATCACACCTTCTCCAAATTGGCCAAAAAAAAGCGTTGCTGATTTTTCCTGGAAAATACACTAAAAATCCTACGAGCCGTTCCCGAGTAATCACACCTTCTCCAAATTGGCCAAAAAAAGCGTTACACATTTTTCCTGGAAAATACACTAAAAATCTTACGAGCCGTTCCCGAGTAATCACACCTTCTCCGAATTGGCCAAAAAAAGCGTTGCTGATTTTTCCTGGAAAATACACTAAAAATCCTACGAGCCGTTCCCGAGTAATCACACCTTCTCCAAATTGGCCAAAAAAAAGCGTTGCTGATTTTTCCTGGAAAATACACTAAAAATCCTACGAGCCGTTCCCGAGTAATCACACCTTCTCCAAATTGGCCAAAAAAAGCGTTGCTGATTTTTCCTGGAAAATACACTAAAAAACCTACGAGCCGTTCCCGAGTAATCACACCTTCTCCAAATTGGCCAAAAAAAGCGTTGCTGATTTTTCCTGGAAATTACACTAAAAATCCTACGAGCCGTTCCCGAGTAATCACACCTTCTCCAAATTGGCCAAAAAAAGCGTTGTTGATTTTTCCTGGAACATATATTAAAAATTTTATGAGCCGTTCCCGAGTAATCCCATCTTCTCCAAATTGGCCAAAAAAAAAGCGTTGCTGATTTTTCCTGAAAAATACACTAAAAATCTTACGAGCCGTTCCCGAGTAATCACACTTTCTCCAAATTGGCCAAAAAAAAGCGTTGCTGATTTTTCCTGGAAAATACACTTAAAATCCTACGAGCCGTTCCCGAGTAATCACACCTTCTCCAAATTGGCCAAAAAAAGCGTTGCTGATTTTTCCTGGAAAATACACTAAAAATCTACGAGCCGTTCCCGAGTAATCACACCTTCTCCAAATTGGCCAAAAAAAAGCGTTTGCTGATTTTTCCTGGAAAATATATTAAAAATTTTATGAGCCGTTCCCGAGTAATCACACCTTCTCCAAATTGGCCAAAAAAAAGCGTTGCTGATTTTTCCTGGAAAATACATCAAAAATCTTACGAGCCGTTCCCGAGTAATCACACCTTCTCAAATTGGCCAAAAAAAAAAACGTTGTTGATTTTTCCTGGAAAATACACTAAAAAATCTTACGAGCAGTTCCCGAGTAATCACACCTTCTCCAAATTGGCCAAAAAAAAAAACGTTGCTGATTTTTCCTGGAAAAATACACTAAAAATCTTACGAGCCGTTTCCGAGTAATCACACCTTCTCCAAATTGGGCCAAAAAAAAAGCGTTGCTGATTTTTCCTGGAAAATACACTAAAAATCCTACGAGCCGTTCCCGAGTAATCACACCTTCTCCAAATTGGCCAAAAAAAGCGTTGCTGATTTTTCCTGGAAAATACATCAAAAATCCTACGAGCCGTTCCCGAGTAATCCCATCTTCTCCAAATTAGAAAAAAAAGCGTTGCTGATTTTTCCTGAAAAATACATCAAAAATCTTACGAGCCGTTCCCAAGTAATCACACCTTCTCCAAATTAGAAAAAAAAAGTGTTGCTGATTTTTCCTGGAAATTACACTAAAAATCCTACGAGCCGTTCCCGAGTAATCACACCTTCTCCAAATTGGCCAAAAAAAAGCGTTGTTGATTTTTCCTGGAAAATACACTAAAAAACCTACGAGCCGTTCCCGAGTAATCACATCTTCTCCAAATTGGCCAAAAAAAGTGTTGCTGATTTTTCCTGGAAATTACACTAAAAATCCTACGAGCCGTTCCCGAGTAATCACACCTTCTCCAAATTGGCCAAAAAAAAGCGTTGTTGATTTTTCCTGGAAATTACACTTAAAATCCTACGAGCAGTTCCCGAGTAATCACACCTTCTCCAAATGGCCAAAAAAGCGTTGCTGATTTTTCCTGGAAAATACACTAAAATCCTACGAGCCGTTCCCGAGTAATCACACCTTCTCCAAATTGGCCAAAAAAAGCGTTGCACATTTTTCCTGGAAAATACACTAAAAATCTTACGAGCCGTTCCCGAGTAATCACAGGAACCTTCTCCAAATTGGCCAAAAAAAGCGTTGCTGATTTTTCCTGGAAAATACACTAAAAATCCTACGAGCCGTTCCCGAGTAATCACACCTTCTCCAAATTGGCCAAAAAAAGCGTTGCTGATTTTTCCTGGAAAATACACTAAAAATCCTACGAGCCGTTCCCGAGTAATCACACCTTCTCCAAATTGGCCAAAAAAAAGCGTTGCTGATTTTTCCTGGAAAATACACTAAAAATCCTACGAGCCGTTCCCGAGTAATCACACACCTTCTCCAAATTGGCCAAAAAAAGCGTTGCTGATTTTTCCTGGAAATTACACTAAAAAATCCTACGAGCCGTTCCCGAGTAATCACACCTTCTCCAAATTGGCCAAAAAAAGCGTTGCTTGATTTTTCCTGGAAAATACACTAAAAATCTTACGAGCCGTTCCCGAGTAATCCCATCTTCTCCAAATTGGCCAAAAAAAAAGCGTTGCTGATTTTTCCTGAAAAATACACTAAAAATCTTACGAGCCGTTCCCGAGTAGTCACACCTTCTCCAAATTGGCCAAAAAAAGCGTTGCTGATTTTTCC
>CAMZJU010000180.1:0-37785 GCA_947311025.1 Lypha dubia
TAATCCCATCTTCTCCAAATTAGCAAAAAAAAAGCGTTGCTGATTTTTCCTGGAAAATACACTAAAAATCCTACGAGCCATTCCCGAGTAATCCCATCTTCTCCAAATTAGCAAAAAAAAAAGCGTTGCTGATTTTTCCTGGAAAATATATTAAAAATTTTATGAGCCGTTCCCGAGTAATCACACCTTCTCCAAATTGGCAAAAAAAGCGTTGCTGATTTTTCCTGGAAAAAACACTAAAAATCTTACGAGCCGTTCCCGAGTAATCAAACCTTCTCCAAATTGGCCAAAAAAAGCGTTGTTGATTTTTCCTGGAAAATACACTAAAAATCCTACGAGCCGTTCCCGAGTAATCACACCTTCTCCAAATTGGCCAAAAAAAAGCGTTGCTGATTTTTCCTGGAAAATACACTAAAAAACCTACGAGCCGTTCCCGAGTAATCCCAACTTCTCCAAATTGGCCAAAAAAAAGCGTTGCTGATTTTTCCTGGAAAATACACTAAAAAACCTACGAGCCGTTCCCGAGTAATCCCAACTTCTCCAAATTGACCAAAAAAAAGCGTTGCTGATTTTTCCTGGAAATTACACTAAAAATCCTACGAGCCGTTCCCGAGTAATCCCATCTTCTCCAAATTGGCCAAAAAAAAACGTTGCTGATTTTTCCTGGAAAATACACTAAAAAACCTACGAGCCGTCCCCAATTATCCCATCTTCTCCAAATTGGCCAAAAAAAGCGTTGCTGATTTTTCCTGGAAAATACACTAAAAATCTTACGAGCCATTCCCGAGTAATCCCATCTTCTCCAAATTAGCAAAAAAAAAAGCGTTGCTGATTTTTCCTGGAAAATATATTAAAAATTTTATGAGCCGTTCCCGAGTAATCACACCTTCTCCAAATTGGCAAAAAAAAGCGTTGCTGATTTTTCCTGGAAAAAACACTAAAAATCTTACGAGCCGTTCCCGAGTAATCAAACCTTCTCCAAATTGGCCAAAAAAAAGCGTTGCTGATTTTTCCTGGAAATTACACTAAAAATCCTACGAGCCGTTCCCGAGTAATCGCATCTTCTCCAAATTGGCCAAAAAAAAGCGTTGCTGATTTTTCCTGGAAAATACACTAAAAATCCTACGAGCCGTTCCTGAGTAATCACACCTTCTCCAAATTGGCAAAAAAAAGCGTTGTTGATTTTTCCTGGAAATTACACTAAAAATCCTACGAGCCGTTCCCGAGTAATCCCATCTTCTCCAAATTGGCCAAAAAAAAGCGTTGCTGATTTTTCCTTGAAAATACACTAAAAAACCTGAGAGCCGTTCCCAAGTAATCCCATCTTCTCCAAATTAGCAAAAAAAAAGCGTTGCTGATTTTTCCTGGAAAATACACTAAAAATCCTACGAGCCGTTCCCGAGTAATCACACCTTCTCCAAATTGGCAAAAAAAAGCGTTGTTGATTTTTTCTGGAAAAAACACTAAAAATCTTACGAGCCGTTCCCGAGTAATCACACCTTCTCCAAATTGGCCAAAAAAAGCGTTGTTGATTTTTCCTGGAAAATACACTAAAAATCCTACGAGCCGTTCCCGAGTAATCCCAACTTCTCCAATGGCCAAAAAAAAGCATTGCTGATTTTTCCTGGAAAATACACTAAAAATCCTACGAGCCGTTCCCGAGTAATCACACCTTCTCCAAATTGCCAAAAAAAAGCCTTGCTGATTTTTCCTGGAAAATACACTAAAAAACCTACGAGCCGTTCCCGAGTAATCCCAACTTCTCCAAATTGGCCAAAAAAAAGCGTTGCTGATTTTTCCTGGAAAATACACTAAAAAACCTACGAGCCGTTCCCGAGTAATCCCAACTTCTCCAAATTGGCCAAAAAAAAGCGTTGCTGATTTTTCCTGGAAATTACACTAAAAATCCTACGAGCCGTTCCCGAGTAATCCCATCTTCTCCAAATTGGCCAAAAAAAAAACGTTGCTGATTTTTCCTGGAAAATACACTAAAAAACCTACGAGCCGTTCCCGAGTAATCCCATCTTCTCCAAATTGGCCAAAAAAAGCGTTGCTGATTTTTCCTGGAAAATACACTAAAAATCTTACGAGCCATTCCCGAGTAATCCCATCTTCTCCAAATTGGCTAAAAAAAAGCGTTGCTGATTTTTCCTGGAAAATATATTAAAAATTTTATGAGCCGTTCCCGAGTAATCACACCTTCTCCAAATTGGCAAAAAAAAGCGTTGCTGATTTTTCCTGGAAAAAACATCAAAAATCTTACGAGCCGTTCCCGAGTAATCACACCTTCTCCAAATTGGCCAAAAAAAAGCGTTGCTGATTTTTCCTTGAAAATACACTAAAAAACCTACGCGCCGTTCCCAAGTAATCCCATCTTCTCCAAATTAGCAAAAAAAAAAAGCGTTGCTGATTTTTCCTGGAAAATATATTAAAAATTTTATGAGCCGTTCCCGAGTAATCACACCTTCTCCAAATTGGCCAAAAAAAAGCGTTGCTGATTTTTCCTGGAAAATACACTAAAAATCTTACGAGCCGTTCCCGAGTAATCACACCTTCTCCAAATTGGCAAAAAAAAGCGTTGCTGATTTTTCCTGGAAAATACACTAAAAATCCTACGAGCCGTTCCCGAGTAATCACACCTTCTCCAAATTGGCCAAAAAAAAGCGTTGCTGATTTTTCCTGGAAAATACACTAAAAATCCTACGAGCCGTTCCCGAGTAATCCCATCTTCTCCAAATTGGCCAAAAAAAAACCTTGCTGATTTTTCCTGGAAAATACACTAAAAAACCTACGAGCCGTTCCCGAGTAATCCCATCTTCTCCAAATTAGCAAAAAAAAAGCGTTGCTGATTTTTCCTGGAAAATACACTAAAAATCCTACGAGCCGTTCCCGAGTAATCACACCTTCTCCAAATTGGCAAAAAAAAGCGTTGTTGAATTTTCCTGGAAAAAACACAAAAAATCTTACGAGCCGTTCCCGAGTAATCACACCTTCTCCAAATTGGCCAAAAAAAAGCGTTGCTGATTTTTCCTGGAAAATACACTAAAAATCCTACGAGCCGTTCCCGAGTAATCACACCTTCTCCGAATTGGCCAAAAAAAAGCGTTGCTGATTTTTCCTGGAAAATACACTAAAAATCTTACGAGCCGTTCCCGAGTAATCACACCTTCTCCAAATTGGCCAAAAAAAGCGTTGCTGATTTTTCCTGGAAAATACACTAAAAATCCTACGAGCCGTTCCCGAGTAATCCCACCTTCTCCAAATTGGCCAAAAAAAGCGTTGCTGATTTTTCCTGGAAATTACACTAAAAATCCTACGAGCCGTTCCCGAGTAATCACACCTTCTCCAAATTGGCAAAAAAAAGCGTTGCTGATTTTTCCTTGAAATTACACTAAAAATCCTACGAGCCGTTCCCGAGTAATCCCATCTTCTCCAAATTGGCAAAAAAAAGCGTTGCTGATTTTTCCTGGAAAATACACTAAAAATCCTACGAGCCGTTCCCGAGTAATCACACCTTCTCCAAATTGGCCAAAAAAAGCGTTGCTGATTTTTCCTGGAAAATACACTAAAAATCCTACGAGCCGTTCCCGAGTAATCACACCTTCTCCAAATTGGCCAAAAAAAACGTTGCTGATTTTTCCTGGAAAATACACTAAAAATCCTACGAGCCGTTCCCGAGTAATCCCATCTTCTCCAAATTAGCAAAAAAAAAGCGTTGCTGATTTTTCCTGGAAAATACACTAAAAATCCTACGAGCCATTCCCGAGTAATCCCATCTTCTCCAAATTAGCAAAAAAAAAAGCGTTGCTGATTTTTCCTGGAAAATATATTAAAAATTTTATGAGCCGTTCCCGAGTAATCACACCTTCTCCAAATTGGCAAAAAAAAGCGTTGCTGATTTTTCCTGGAAAAAACACTAAAAATCTTACGAGCCGTTCCCGAGTAATCAAACCTTCTCCAAATTGGCCAAAAAAAAAGCGTTGCTGATTTTTCCTGGAAATTACACTAAAAATCCTACGCGCCGTTCCCGAGTAATCCCATCTTCTCCAAATTGGCCAAAAAAAAAGCGTTGCTGATTTTTCCTGGAAAATACACTAAAAATCCTACGAGCCGTTCCTGAGTAATCACACCTTCTCCAAATTGGCAAAAAAAAGCGTTGTTGATTTTTCCTGGAAATTACACTAAAAATCCTACGAGCCGTTCCCGAGTAATCCCATCTTCTCCAAATTGGCCAAAAAAAAGCGTTGCTGATTTTTCCTTGAAAATACACTAAAAAACCTACGAGCCGTTCCCAAGTAATCCCATCTTCTCCAAATTAGCAAAAAAAAAGCGTTGCTGATTTTTCCTGGAAAATACACTAAAAATCCTACGAGCCGTTCCCGAGTAATCACACCTTCTCCAAATTGGCAAAAAAAAGCGTTGTTGATTTTTCCTGGAAAAAACACTAAAAATCTTACGAGCCGTTCCCGAGTAATCACACCTTCTCCAAATTGGCCAAAAAAAGCGTTGTTGATTTTTCCTGGAAAATACACTAAAAATCCTACGAGCCGTTCCCGAGTAATCCCAACTTCTCCAAATTGGGCAAAAAAAAGCATTGCTGATTTTTCCTGGAAAATACACTAAAAATCCTACGAGCCGTTCCCGAGTAATCACACCTTCTCCAAATTGCCAAAAAAAAGCGTTGCTGATTTTTCCTGGAAAATACACTAAAAAACCTACGAGCCGTTCCCGAGTAATCCCAACTTCTCCAAATTAGCCAAAAAAAAGCGTTGCTGATTTTTCCTGGAAAATACACTAAAAATCCTACGAGCCGTTCCCGAGTAATCACACCTTCTCCAAATTGCCAAAAAAAGCGTTGCTGATTTTTCCTGGAAAATACACTAAAAAACCTACGACCCGTTCCCGAGTAATCCCAACTTCACCAAATTGGCCAAAAAAAAGCGTTGCTGATTTTTCCTGGAAATTACACTAAAAATCCTACGAGCCGTTCCCGAGTAATCCCATCTTCTCCAAATTGGCCAAAAAAAAAACGTTGCTGATTTTTCCTGGAAAATACACTAAAAAACCTACGAGCCGTTCTCAAATAATCCCATCTTCTCCAAATTGGCCAAAAAAAGCGTTGCTGATTTTTCCTGGAAAATACACTAAAAATCTTACGAGCCATTCCCGAGTAATCCCATCTTCTCCAAATTGGCCAAAAAAAAGCGTTGCTGATTTTTCCTGGAAAATATATTAAAAATTTTATGAGCCGTTCCCGAGTAATCACACCTTCTCCAAATTGGCAAAAAAAAGCGTTGCTGATTTTTCCTGGAAAAAACATCAAAAATCTTACGAGCCGTTCCCGAGTAATCACACCTTCTCCAAATTGGCCAAAAAAAAAGCGTTGCTGATTTTTCCTTGAAAATACACTAAAAAACCTACGAGCCGTTCCCAAGTAATCCCATCTTCTCCAAATTAGCAAAAAAAAAAAGCGTTGCTGATTTTTCCTGGAAAATATATTAAAAATTTTATGAGCCGTTCCCGAGTAATCACACCTTCTCCAAATTGCCAAAAAAAAGCGTTGCTGATTTTTCCTGGAAAATACACTAAAAAACCTACAAGCCGTTCCCGAGTAATCCCAACTTCTCCAAATTAGCCAAAAAAAAGCGTTGCTGATTTTTCCTGGAAAATACACTAAAAAACCTACGAGCCGTTCCCGAGTAATCCCATCTTCTCCAAATTGGCCAAAAAAAAACGTTGCTGATTTTTCCTGGAAAATACACTAAAAAACCTACGAGCCGTCCCCAATTATCCCATCTTCTCCAAATTGGCCAAAAAAAGCGTTGCTGATTTTTCCTGGAAAATACACTAAAAATCTTACGAGCCATTCCTGAGTAATCCCATCTTCTCCAAATTAGCAAAAAAAAAAGCGTTGCTGATTTTTCCTGGAAAATATATTAAAAATTTTATGAGCCGTTATCGAGTAATCACACCTTCTCCAAATTGGCAAAAAAAAAGCGTTGCTGATTTTTCCTGGAAAAAACACTAAAAATCTTACGAGCCGTTCCCGAGTAATCAAACCTTCTCCAAATTGGCCAAAAAAAAGCGTTGCTGATTTTTCCTGGAAATTACACTAAAAATCCTACGAGCCGTTCCCGAGTAATCCCATCTTCTCCAAATTGGCCAAAAAAAAGCGTTGCTGATTTTTCCTTGAAAATACACTAAAAAACCTACGAGCCGTTCCCAACTAATCCCATCTTCTCCAAATTAGCAAAAAAAAAGCGTTGCTGATTTTTCCTGGAAAATACACTAAAAATCCTACGAGCCGTTCCCGAGTAATCACACCTTCTCCAAATTGGCAAAAAAAAGCGTTGTTGATTTTTCCTGGAAAAAACACTAAAAATCTTACGAGCCGTTCCCGAGTAATCACACCTTCTCCAAATTGGCCAAAAAAAGCGTTGTTGATTTTTCCTGGAAAATACACTAAAAATCCTACGAGCCGTTCCCGAGTAATCCCAACTTCTCCAAATTGGCCAAAAAAAAGCATTGCTGATTTTTCCTGGAAAATACACTAAAAATCCTACGAGCCGTTCCCGAGTAATCACACCTTCTCCAAATTGCCAAAAAAAAGCGTTGCTGATTTTTCCTGGAAAATACACTACAAAACCTACGAGCCGTTCCCGAGTAATCCCAACTTCTCCAAATTGGCCAAAAAAAAGCGTTGCTGATTTTTCCTGGAAAATACACTAAAAAACCTACGAGCCGTTCCCGAGTAATCCCAACTTCTCCAAATTGGCCAAAAAAAAGCGTTGCTGATTTTTCCTGGAAATTACACTAAAAATCCTACGAGCCATTCCCGAGTAATCCCATCTTCTCCAAATTAGCAAAAAAAAAAGCGTTGCTGATTTTTCCTGGAAAATATATTAAAAATTTTATGAGCCGTTCCCGAGTAATCACACCTTCTCCAAATTGGCAAAAAAAAGCGTTGCTGATTTTTCCTGGAAAAAACACTAAAAATCTTACGAGCCGTTCCCGAGTAATCAAACCTTCTCCAAATTGGCCAAAAAAAAAGCGTTGCTGATTTTTCCTGGAAATTACACTAAAAATCCTACGAGCCGTTCCCGAGTAATCCCATCTTCTCCAAATTGGCCAAAAAAAAGCGTTGCTGATTTTTCCTGGAAAATACACTAAAAATCCTACGAGCCGTTCCTGAGTAATCACACCTTCTCCAAATTGGCAAAAAAAAGCGTTGTTGATTTTTCCTGGAAATTACACTAAAAATCCTACGAGCCGTTCCCGAGTAATCCCATCTTCTCCAAATTGGCCAAAAAAAAGCGTTGCTGATTTTTCCTTGAAAATACACTAAAAAACCTACGAGCCGTTCCCAAGTAATCCCATCTTCTCCAAATTAGCAAAAAAAAAGCGTTGCTGATTTTTCCTGGAAAATACACTAAAAATCCTACGAGCCGTTCCCGAGTAATCACACCTTCTCCAAATTGGCAAAAAAAAGCGTTGTTGATTTTTCCTGGAAAAAACACTAAAAATCTTACGAGCCGTTCCCGAGTAATCACACCTTCTCCAAATTGGCCAAAAAAAGCGTTGTTGATTTTTCCTGGAAAATACACTAAAAATCCTACGAGCCGTTCCCGAGTAATCCCAACTTCTCCAAATTGGGCAAAAAAAAGCATTGCTGATTTTTCCTGGAAAATACACTAAAAATCCTACGAGCCGTTCCCGAGTAATCACACCTTCTCCAAATTGCCAAAAAAAAGCGTTGCTGATTTTTCCTGGAAAATACACTAAAAAACCTACGAGCCGTTCCCGAGTAATCCCAACTTCTCCAAATTAGCCAAAAAAAAGCGTTGCTGATTTTTCCTGGAAAATACACTAAAAAACCTACGACCCGTTCCCGAGTAATCCCAACTTCACCAAATTGGCCAAAAAAAAGCGTTGCTGATTTTTCCTGGAAATTACACTAAAAATCCTACGAGCCGTTCCCGAGTAATCCCATCTTCTCCAAATTGGCCAAAAAAAAAACGTTGCTGATTTTTCCTGGAAAATACACTAAAAAACCTACGAGCCGTTCCCAAATAATCCCATCTTCTCCAAATTGGCCAAAAAAAGCGTTGCTGATTTTTCCTGGAAAATACACTAAAAATCTTACGAGCCATTCCCGAGTAATCCCATCTTCTCCAAATTGGCCAAAAAAAAGCGTTGCTGATTTTTCCTGGAAAATATATTAAAAATTTTATGAGCCGTTCCCGAGTAATCACACCTTCTCCAAATTGGCAAAAAAAAGCGTTGCTGATTTTTCCTGGAAAAAACATCAAAAATCTTACGAGCCGTTCCCGAGTAATCACACCTTCTCCAAATTGGCCAAAAAAAAAGCGTTGCTGATTTTTCCTTGAAAATACACTAAAAAACCTACGAGCCGTTCCCAAGTAATCCCATCTTCTCCAAATTAGCAAAAAAAAAAAGCGTTGCTGATTTTTCCTGGAAAATATATTAAAAATTTTATGAGCCGTTCCCGAGTAATCACACCTTCTCCAAATTGCCAAAAAAAAGCGTTGCTGATTTTTCCTGGAAAATACACTAAAAAACCTACAAGCCGTTCCCGAGTAATCCCAACTTCTCCAAATTAGCCAAAAAAAAGCGTTGCTGATTTTTCCTGGAAAATACACTAAAAAACCTACGAGCCGTTCCCGAGTAATCCCATCTTCTCCAAATTGGCCAAAAAAAAACGTTGCTGATTTTTCCTGGAAAATACACTAAAAAACCTACGAGCCGTCCCCAATTATCCCATCTTCTCCAAATTGGCCAAAAAAAGCGTTGCTGATTTTTCCTGGAAAATACACTAAAAATCTTACGAGCCATTCCTGAGTAATCCCATCTTCTCCAAATTAGCAAAAAAAAAAGCGTTGCTGATTTTTCCTGGAAAATCTATTAAAAATTTTATGAGCCGTTATCGAGTAATCACACCTTCTCCAAATTGGCAAAAAAAAGCGTTGCTGATTTTTCCTGGAAAAAACACTAAAAATCTTACGAGCCGTTCCCGAGTAATCAAACCTTCTCCAAATTGGCCAAAAAAAAGCGTTGCTGATTTTTCCTGGAAATTACACTAAAAATCCTACGAGCCGTTCCCGAGTAATCCCATCTTCTCCAAATTGGCCAAAAAAAAGCGTTGCTGATTTTTCCTTGAAAATACACTAAAAAACCTACGAGCCGTTCCCAACTAATCCCATCTTCTCCAAATTAGCAAAAAAAAAGCGTTGCTGATTTTTCCTGGAAAATACACTAAAAATCCTACGAGCCGTTCCCGAGTAATCACACCTTCTCCAAATTGGCAAAAAAAAGCGTTGTTGATTTTTCCTGGAAAAAACACTAAAAATCTTACGAGCCGTTCCCGAGTAATCACACCTTCTCCAAATTGGCCAAAAAAAGCGTTGTTGATTTTTCCTGGAAAATACACTAAAAATCCTACGAGCCGTTCCCGAGTAATCCCAACTTCTCCAAATTGGCCAAAAAAAAGCATTGCTGATTTTTCCTGGAAAATACACTAAAAATCCTACGAGCCGTTCCCGAGTAATCACACCTTCTCCAAATTGCCAAAAAAAAGCGTTGCTGATTTTTCCTGGAAAATACACTACAAAACCTACGAGCCGTTCCCGAGTAATCCCAACTTCTCCAAATTGGCCAAAAAAAAGCGTTGCTGATTTTTCCTGGAAAATACACTAAAAAACCTACGAGCCGTTCCCGAGTAATCCCAACTTCTCCAAATTGGCCAAAAAAAAGCGTTGCTGATTTTTCCTGGAAATTACACTAAAAATCCTACGAGCCGTTCCCGAGTAATCCCATCTTCTCCAAATTGGCCAAAAAAAAAACGTTGCTGATTTTTCCTGGAAAATACACTAAAAAACCTACGAGCCGTTCCCGAGTAATCCCATCTTCTCCAAATTGGCCAAAAAAAGCGTTGCTGATTTTTCCTGGAAAATACACTAAAAATCTTACGAGCCATTCCCGAGTAATCCCATCTTCTCCAAATTGGCCAAAAAAAAGCGTTGCTGATTTTTCCTGGAAAATATATTAAAAATTTTATGAGCCGTTCCCGAGTAATCACACCTTCTCCAAATTGGCAAAAAAAAGCGTTGCTGATTTTTCCTGGAAAAAACATCAAAAATCTTACGAGCCGTTCCCGAGTAATCACACCTTCTCCAAATTGGCCAAAAAAAAGCGTTGCTGATTTTTCCTTGAAAATACACTAAAAAACCTACGAGCCGTTCCCAAGTAATCCCATCTTCTCCAAATTAGCAAAAAAAAAAGCGTTGCTGATTTTTCCTGGAAAATATATTAAAAATTTTATGAGCCGTTCCCGAGTAATCACACCTTCTCCAAATTGGCCAAAAAAAAAGCGTTGCTGATTTTTCCTGGAAAATACACTAAAAATCTTACGAGCCGTTCCCGAGTAATCACACCTTCTCCAAATTGGCAAAAAAAAGCGTTGCTGATTTTTCCTAGAAAATACACTAAAAATCCTACGAGCCGTTCCCGAGTAATCACACCTTCTCCAAATTGGCCAAAAAAAAGCGTTGCTGATTTTTCCTGGAAAATACACTAAAAATCCTACGAGCCGTTCCCGAGTAATCCCATCTTCTCCAAATTGGCCAAAAAAAAACCTTGCTGATTTTTCCTGGAAAATACACTAAAAAACCTACGAGCCGTTCCCGAGTAATCCCATCTTCTCCAAATTAGCAAAAAAAAAGCGTTGCTGATTTTTCCTGGAAAATACACTAAAAATCCTACGAGCCGTTCCCGAGTAATCACACCTTCTCCAAATTGGCAAAAAAAAGCGTTGTTGATTTTTCCTGGAAAAAACACAAAAAATCTTACGAGCCGTTCCCGAGTAATCACACCTTCTCCAAATTGGCCAAAAAAAAGCGTTGCTGATTTTTCCTGGAAAATACACTAAAAATCCTACGAGCCGTTCCCGAGTAATCACACCTTCTCCGAATTGGCCAAAAAAAATCGTTGCTGATTTTTCCTGGAAAATACACTAAAAATCTTACGAGCCGTTCCCGAGTAATCACACCTTCTCCAAATTGGCCAAAAAAAGCGTTGCTGATTTTTCCTGGAAAATACACTAAAAATCCTACGAGCCGTTCCCGAGTAATCCCACCTTCTCCAAATTGGCCAAAAAAAGCGTTGCTGATTTTTCCTGGAAATTACACTAAAAATCCTACGAGCCGTTCCCGAGTAATCACACCTTCTCCAAATTGGCAAAAAAAAGCGTTGCTGATTTTTCCTTGAAATTACACTAAAAATCCTACGAGCCGTTCCCGAGTAATCACACCTTCTCCAAATTGGCCAAAAAAAAAGCGTTGCTGATTTTTCCTGGAAAATACACTAAAAATCCTACGAGCCGTTCCCGAGTAATTCCATCTTCTCCAAATTGGCAAAAAAAAAGCGTTGCTGATTTTTCCTGGAAAATACACTAAAAATCCTACGAGCCGTTCCCGAGTAATTCCATCTTCTCCAAATTGGCAAAAAAAAAGCGTTTCTGATTTTTCCTGGAAAATACACTAAAAATCCTACGAGCCGTTCCCGAGTAATCCCAACTTCTCCAAATTAGCCAAAAAAAAGCGTTGCTGATTTTTCCTGGAAAATACACTAAAAATCCTACGAGCCGTTCCCGAGTAATCACACCTTCTCCAAATTGGCAAAAAAAAGCGTTGTTGAATTTTCCTGGAAAAAACACAAAAAATCTTACGAGCCGTTCCCGAGTAATCACACCTTCTCCAAATTGGCCAAAAAAAAAGCGTTGCTGATTTTTCCTGGAAAATACACTAAAAATCCTACGAGCCGTTCCCGAGTAATCACACCTTCTCCGAATTGGCCAAAAAAAAGCGTTGCTGATTTTTCCTGGAAAATACACTAAAAATCTTACGAGCCGTTCCCGAGTAATCACACCTTCTCCAAATTGGCCAAAAAAAGCGTTGCTGATTTTTCCTGGAAAATACACTAAAAATCCTACGAGCCGTTCCCGAGTAATCCCACCTTCTCCAAATTGGCCAAAAAAAGCGTTGCTGATTTTTCCTGGAAATTACACTAAAAATCCTACGAGCCGTTCCCGAGTAATCACACCTTCTCCAAATTGGCAAAAAAAAGCGTTGCTGATTTTTCCTTGAAATTACACTAAAAATCCTACGAGCCGTTCCCGAGTAATCCCATCTTCTCCAAATTGGCAAAAAAAAGCGTTGCTGATTTTTCCTGGAAAATACACTAAAAATCCTACGAGCCGTTCCCGAGTAATCACACCTTCTCCAAATTGGCCAAAAAAAGCGTTGCTGATTTTTCCTGGAAAATACACTAAAAATCCTACGAGCCGTTCCCGAGTAATCACACCTTCTCCAAATTGGCCAAAAAAAAACGTTGCTGATTTTTCCTGGAAAATACACTAAAAATCCTACGAGCCGTTCCCGAGTAATCCCATCTTCTCCAAATTGGCAAAAAAAAGCGTTGCTGATTTTTCCTGGAAAATACACTAAAAATCCTACGAGCCGTTCCCGAGTAATCACACCTTCTCCAAATTGGCCAAAAAAAGCGTTGCTGATTTTTCCTGGAAAATACACTAAAAATCCTACGAGCCGTTCCCGAGTAATCACACCTTCTCCAAATTGGCCAAAAAAAACGTTGCTGATTTTTCCTGGAAAATACACTAAAAATCCTACGAGCCGTTCCCGAGTAATCCCATCTTCTCCAAATTAGCAAAAAAAAAGCGTTGCTGATTTTTCCTGGAAAATACACTAAAAATCCTACGAGCCATTCCCGAGTAATCCCATCTTCTCCAAATTAGCAAAAAAAAAAGCGTTGCTGATTTTTCCTGGAAAATATATTAAAAATTTTATGAGCCGTTCCCGAGTAATCACACCTTCTCCAAATTGGCAAAAAAAAGCGTTGCTGATTTTTCCTGGAAAAAACACTAAAAATCCTACGAGCCATTCCCGAGTAATCCCATCTTCTCCAAATTAGCAAAAAAAAAAGCGTTGCTGATTTTTCCTGGAAAATATATTAAAAATTTTATGAGCCGTTCCCGAGTAATCACACCTTCTCCAAATTGGCAAAAAAAAGCGTTGCTGATTTTTCCTGGAAAAAACACTAAAAATCTTACGAGCCGTTCCCGAGTAATCAAACCTTCTCCAAATTGGCCAAAAAAAAGCGTTGCTGATTTTTCCTGGAAATTACACTAAAAATCCTACGAGCCGTTCCCGAGTAATCCCATCTTCTCCAAATTGGCCAAAAAAAAGCGTTGCTGATTTTTCCTGGAAAATACACTAAAAATCCTACGAGCCGTTCCTGAGTAATCACACCTTCTCCAAATTGGCAAAAAAAAGCGTTGTTGATTTTTCCTGGAAATTACACTAAAAATCCTACGAGCCGTTCCCGAGTAATCCCATCTTCTCCAAATTGGCCAAAAAAAAGCGTTGCTGATTTTTCCTTGAAAATACACTAAAAAACCTACGAGCCGTTCCCAAGTAATCCCATCTTCTCCAAATTAGCAAAAAAAAAGCGTTGCTGATTTTTCCTGGAAAATACACTAAAAATCCTACGAGCCGTTCCCGAGTAATCACACCTTCTCCAAATTGGCAAAAAAAAGCGTTGTTGATTTTTCCTGGAAAAAACACTAAAAATCTTACGAGCCGTTCCCGAGTAATCACACCTTCTCCAAATTGGCCAAAAAAAGCGTTGTTGATTTTTCCTGGAAAATACACTAAAAATCCTACGAGCCGTTCCCGAGAAATCCCAACTTCTCCAAATTGGGCAAAAAAAAGCATTGCTGATTTTTCCTGGAAAATACACTAAAAATCCTACGAGCCGTTCCCGAGTAATCACACCTTCTCCAAATTGCCAAAAAAAAGCGTTGCTGATTTTTCCTGGAAAATACACTAAAAAACCTACGAGCCGTTCCCGAGTAATCCCAACTTCTCCAAATTAGCCAAAAAAAAGCGTTGCTGATTTTTCCTGGAAAATACACTAAAAAACCTACGACCCGTTCCCGAGTAATCCCAACTTCACCAAATTGGCCAAAAAAAAGCGTTGCTGATTTTTCCTGGAAATTACACTAAAAATCCTACGAGCCGTTCCCGAGTAATCCCATCTTCTCCAAATTGGCCAAAAAAAAAACGTTGCTGATTTTTCCTGGAAAATACACTAAAAAACCTACGAGCCGTTCCCAAATAATCCCATCTTCTCCAAATTGGCCAAAAAAAGCGTTGCTGATTTTTCCTGGAAAATACACTAAAAATCTTACGAGCCATTCCCGAGTAATCCCATCTTCTCCAAATTGGCCAAAAAAAAGCGTTGCTGATTTTTCCTGGAAAATATATTAAAAATTTTATGAGCCGTTCCCGAGTAATCACACCTTCTCCAAATTGGCAAAAAAAAGCGTTGCTGATTTTTCCTGGAAAAAACATCAAAAATCTTACGAGCCGTTCCCGAGTAATCACACCTTCTCCAAATTGGCCAAAAAAAAAGCGTTGCTGATTTTTCCTTGAAAATACACTAAAAAACCTACGAGCCGTTCCCAAGTAATCCCATCTTCTCCAAATTAGCAAAAAAAAAAGCGTTGCTGATTTTTCCTGGAAAATATATTAAAAATTTTATGAGCCGTTCCCGAGTAATCACACCTTCTCCAAATTGCCAAAAAAAAGCGTTGCTGATTTTTCCTGGAAAATACACTAAAAAACCTACGAGCCGTTCCCGAGTAATCCCAACTTCTCCAAATTAGCCAAAAAAAAGCGTTGCTGATTTTTCCTGGAAAATACACTAAAAAACCTACGAGCCGTTCCCGAGTAATCCCATCTTCTCCAAATTGGCCAAAAAAAAAACGTTGCTGATTTTTCCTGGAAAATACACTAAAAAACCTACGAGCCGTCCCCAATTATCCCATCTTCTCCAAATTGGCCAAAAAAAGCGTTGCTGATTTTTCCTGGAAAATACACTAAAAATCTTACGAGCCATTCCTGAGTAATCCCATCTTCTCCAAATTAGCAAAAAAAAAAGCGTTGCTGATTTTTCCTGGAAAATATATTAAAAATTTTATGAGCCGTTATCGAGTAATCACACCTTCTCCAAATTGGCAAAAAAAAGCGTTGCTGATTTTTCCTGGAAAAAACACTAAAAATCTTACGAGCCGTTCCCGAGTAATCAAACCTTCTCCAAATTGGCCAAAAAAAAGCGTTGCTGATTTTTCCTGGAAATTACACTAAAAATCCTACGAGCCGTTCCCGAGTAATCCCATCTTCTCCAAATTGGCCAAAAAAAAGCGTTGCTGATTTTTCCTGGAAAATACACTAAAAATCCTACGAGCCGTTCCTGAGTAATCACACCTTCTCCAAATTGGCAAAAAAAAGCGTTGTTGATTTTTCCTGGAAATTACACTAAAAATCCTACGAGCCGTTCCCGAGTAATCCCATCTTCTCCAAATTGGCCAAAAAAAAGCGTTGCTGATTTTTCCTTGAAAATACACTAAAAAACCTACGAGCCGTTCCCAACTAATCCCATCTTCTCCAAATTAGCAAAAAAAAAGCGTTGCTGATTTTTCCTGGAAAATACACTAAAAATCCTACGAGCCGTTCCCGAGTAATCACACCTTCTCCAAATTGGCAAAAAAAAGCGTTGTTGATTTTTCCTGGAAAAAACACTAAAAATCTTACGAGCCGTTCCCGAGTAATCACACCTTCTCCAAATTGGCCAAAAAAAGCGTTGTTGATTTTTCCTGGAAAATACACTAAAAATCCTACGAGCCGTTCCCGAGTAATCCCACCTTCTCCAAATTGGCCAAAAAAAAGCGTTGCTGATTTTTCCTGGAAATTACACTAAAAATCCTACGAGCCGTTCCCGAGTAATCACACCTTCTCCAAATTGGCAAAAAAAAGCGTTGCTGATTTTTCCTTGAAATTACACTAAAAATCCTACGAGCCGTTCCCGAGTAATCCCATCTTCTCCAAATTGGCAAAAAAAGCGTTGCTGATTTTTCCTGGAAAATACACTAAAAATCCTACGAGCCGTTCCCGAGTAATCACACCTTCTCCAAATTGGCCAAAAAAAGCGTTGCTGATTTTTCCTGGAAAATACACTAAAAATCCTACGAGCCGTTCCCGAGTAATCACACCTTCTCCAAATTGGCCAAAAAAAACGTTGCTGATTTTTCCTGGAAAATACACTAAAAATCCTACGAGCCGTTCCCGAGTAATCACACCTTCTCCAAATTGCCAAAAAAAAGCGTTGCTGATTTTTCCTGGAAATTACACTAAAAATCCTACGAGCCGTTCCCGAGTAATCCCATCTTCTACAAATTGGCAAAAAAAAGCGTTGCTGATTTTTCCTGGAAAATACACTAAAAATCCTACGAGCCGTTCCCGAGTAATCACACCTTCTCCAAATTGGCAAAAAAAAGCGTTGCTGATTTTTCCTGGAAAAAACACTAAAAATCTTACGAGCCGTTCCCGAGTAATCACATCTTCTCCAAATTGGCCAAAAAAAAGCGTTGCTGATTTTTCCTGGAAAATACACTAAAAATCCTACGAGCCGTTCCCGAGTAATCCCATCTTCTCCAAATTGGCCAAAAAAAAAACGTTGCTGATTTTTCCTGGAAAATACACTAAAAAACCTACGAGCCGTTCCCGAGTAATCCCATCTTCTCCAAATTGGCCAAAAAAAGCGTTGCTGATTTTTCCTGGAAAATACACTAAAAATCTTACGAGCCATTCCCGAGTAATCCCATCTTCTCCAAATTGGCCAAAAAAAAGCGTTGCTGATTTTTCCTGGAAAATATATTAAAAATTTTATGAGCCGTTCCCGAGTAATCACACCTTCTCCAAATGGGCAAAAAAAAGCGTTGCTGATTTTTCCTGGAAAAAACATCAAAAATCTTACGAGCCGTTCCCGAGTAATCACATCTTCTCCAAATTGACCAAAAAAAAGCGTTGCTGATTTTTCCTTGAAAATACACTAAAAAACCTACGAGCCGTTCCCAAGTAATCCCATCTTCTCCAAATTAGCAAAAAAAAAAGCGTTGCTGATTTTTCCTGGAAAATATATTAAAAATTTTATGAGCCGTTCCCGAGTAATCACACCTTCTCCAAATTGGCCAAAAAAAAAGCGTTGCTGATTTTTCCTGGAAAATACACTAAAAATCTTACGAGCCGTTCCCGAGTAATCACACCTTCTCCAAATTGGCAAAAAAAAGCGTTGCTGATTTTTCCTGGAAAATACACTAAAAATCCTACGAGCCGTTCCCGAGTAATCACACCTTCTCCAAATTGGCCAAAAAAAAGCGTTGCTGATTTTTCCTGGAAAATACACTAAAAATCCTACGAGCCGTTCCCGAGTAATCCCATCTTCTCCAAATTGGCCAAAAAAAAACCTTGCTGATTTTTCCTGGAAAATACACTAAAAAACCTACGAGCCGTTCCCGAGTAATCCCATCTTCTCCAAATTAGCAAAAAAAAAGCGTTGCTGATTTTTCCTGGAAAATACACTAAAAATCCTACGAGCCGTTCCCGAGTAATCACACCTTCTCCAAATTGGCAAAAAAAAGCGTTGTTGATTTTTCCTGGAAAAAACACAAAAAATCTTACGAGCCGTTCCCGAGTAATCACACCTTCTCCAAATTGGCCAAAAAAAAAGCGTTGCTGATTTTTCCTGGAAAATACACTAAAAATCCTACGAGCCGTTCCCGAGTAATCACACCTTCTCCGAATTGGCCAAAAAAAAGCGTTGCTGATTTTTCCTGGAAAATACACTAAAAATCTTACGAGCCGTTCCCGAGTAATCACACCTTCTCCAAATTGGCCAAAAAAAGCGTTGCTGATTTTTCCTGGAAAATACACTAAAAATCCTACGAGCCGTCCCGAGTAATCCCACCTTCTCCAAATTGGCCAAAAAAAGCGTTGCTGATTTTTCCTGGAAATTACACTAAAAAATCCTACGAGCCGTTCCCGAGTAATCACACCTTCTCCAAATTGGCAAAAAAAAAGCGTTGCTGATTTTCCTGGAAAAAACACAAAAAATCTACGAGCCGTTCCCGAGTAATCACACCCTTCTCCAAATTGGCCAAAAAAAAGCGTTGCTGATTTTTCCTGGAAAAATACACTAAAAATCCTACGAGCCGTTCTGAGTAATCACACCTTCTCCAAATTGGCAAAAAAAAGCGTTGTTGATTTTTCCTGGAAATTACACTAAAAATCCTACGAGCCGTTCCCGAGTAATCCCATCTTCTCCAAATTGGCCAAAAAAAAGCGTTGCTGATTTTTCCTTGAAAATACACTAAAAAACCTACGAGCCGTTCCCAAGTAATCCCATCTTCTCCAAATTAGCAAAAAAAAAGCGTTGCTGATTTTTCCTGGAAAATACACTAAAAATCCTACGAGCCGTTCCCGAGTAATCACACCTTCTCCAAATTGGCAAAAAAAAGCGTTGTTGATTTTTCCTGGAAAAAACACTAAAAATCTTACGAGCCGTTCCCGAGTAATCACACCTTCTCCAAATTGGCCAAAAAAAGCGTTGTTGATTTTTCCTGGAAAATACACTAAAAATCCTACGAGCCGTTCCCGAGAAATCCCAACTTCTCCAAATTGGGCAAAAAAAAGCATTGCTGATTTTTCCTGGAAAATACACTAAAAATCCTACGAGCCGTTCCCGAGTAATCACACCTTCTCCAAATTGCCAAAAAAAAGCGTTGCTGATTTTTCCTGGAAAATACACTAAAAAACCTACGAGCCGTTCCCGAGTAATCCCAACTTCTCCAAATTAGCCAAAAAAAAGCGTTGCTGATTTTTCCTGGAAAATACACTAAAAAACCTACGACCCGTTCCCGAGTAATCCCAACTTCACCAAATTGGCCAAAAAAAAGCGTTGCTGATTTTTCCTGGAAATTACACTAAAAATCCTACGAGCCGTTCCCGAGTAATCCCATCTTCTCCAAATTGGCCAAAAAAAAAACGTTGCTGATTTTTCCTGGAAAATACACTAAAAAACCTACGAGCCGTTCCCAAATAATCCCATCTTCTCCAAATTGGCCAAAAAAAGCGTTGCTGATTTTTCCTGGAAAATACACTAAAAATCTTACGAGCCATTCCCGAGTAATCCCATCTTCTCCAAATTGGCCAAAAAAAAGCGTTGCTGATTTTTCCTGGAAAAAACATCAAAAATCTTACGAGCCGTTCCCGAGTAATCACACCTTCTCCAAATTGGCCAAAAAAAAAGCGTTGCTGATTTTTCCTTGAAAATACACTAAAAAACCTACGAGCCGTTCCCAAGTAATCCCATCTTCTCCAAATTAGCAAAAAAAAAAGCGTTGCTGATTTTTCCTGGAAAATATATTAAAAATTTTATGAGCCGTTCCCGAGTAATCACACCTTCTCCAAATTGCCAAAAAAAAGCGTTGCTGATTTTTCCTGGAAAATACACTAAAAAACCTACGAGCCGTTCCCGAGTAATCCCAACTTCTCCAAATTAGCCAAAAAAAAGCGTTGCTGATTTTTCCTGGAAAATACACTAAAAAACCTACGAGCCGTTCCCGAGTAATCCCATCTTCTCCAAATTGGCCAAAAAAAAACGTTGCTGATTTTTCCTGGAAAATACACTAAAAAACCTACGAGCCGTCCCCAATTATCCCATCTTCTCCAAATTGGCCAAAAAAAGCGTTGCTGATTTTTCCTGGAAAATACACTAAAAATCTTACGAGCCATTCCTGAGTAATCCCATCTTCTCCAAATTAGCAAAAAAAAAAGCGTTGCTGATTTTTCCTGGAAAATATATTAAAAATTTTATGAGCCGTTATCGAGTAATCACACCTTCTCCAAATTGGCAAAAAAAAGCGTTGCTGATTTTTCCTGGAAAAAACACTAAAAATCTTACGAGCCGTTCCCGAGTAATCAAACCTTCTCCAAATTGGCCAAAAAAAAGCGTTGCTGATTTTTCCTGGAAATTACACTAAAAATCCTACGAGCCGTTCCCGAGTAATCCCATCTTCTCCAAATTGGCCAAAAAAAAGCGTTGCTGATTTTTCCTGGAAAATACACTAAAAATCCTACGAGCCGTTCCTGAGTAATCACACCTTCTCCAAATTGGCAAAAAAAAGCGTTGTTGATTTTTCCTGGAAATTACACTAAAAATCCTACGAGCCGTTCCCGAGTAATCCCATCTTCTCCAAATTGGCCAAAAAAAAGCGTTGCTGATTTTTCCTTGAAAATACACTAAAAAACCTACGAGCCGTTCCCAACTAATCCCATCTTCTCCAAATTAGCAAAAAAAAAGCGTTGCTGATTTTTCCTGGAAAATACACTAAAAATCCTACGAGCCGTTCCCGAGTAATCACACCTTCTCCAAATTGGCAAAAAAAAGCGTTGTTGATTTTTCCTGGAAAAAACACTAAAAATCTTACGAGCCGTTCCCGAGTAATCACACCTTCTCCAAATTGGCCAAAAAAAGCGTTGTTGATTTTTCCTGGAAAATACACTAAAAATCCTACGAGCCGTTCCCGAGTAATCCCACCTTCTCCAAATTGGCCAAAAAAAGCGTTGCTGATTTTTCCTGGAAATTACACTAAAAATCCTACGAGCCGTTCCCGAGTAATCACACCTTCTCCAAATTGGCAAAAAAAAGCGTTGCTGATTTTTCCTTGAAATTACACTAAAAATCCTACGAGCCGTTCCCGAGTAATCCCATCTTCTCCAAATTGGCAAAAAAAGCGTTGCTGATTTTTCCTGGAAAATACACTAAAAATCCTACGAGCCGTTCCCGAGTAATCACACCTTCTCCAAATTGGCCAAAAAAAGCGTTGCTGATTTTTCCTGGAAAATACACTAAAAATCCTACGAGCCGTTCCCGAGTAATCACACCTTCTCCAAATTGGCCAAAAAAAACGTTGCTGATTTTTCCTGGAAAATACACTAAAAATCCTACGAGCCGTTCCCGAGTAATCACACCTTCTCCAAATTGCCAAAAAAAAGCGTTGCTGATTTTTCCTGGAAATTACACTAAAAATCCTACGAGCCGTTCCCGAGTAATCCCATCTTCTACAAATTGGCAAAAAAAAAGCGTTGCTGATTTTTCCTGGAAAATACACTAAAAATCCTACGAGCCGTTCCCGAGTAATCACACCTTCTCCAAATTGGCAAAAAAAAGCGTTGCTGATTTTTCCTGGAAAAAACACTAAAAATCTTACGAGCCGTTCCCGAGTAATCACATCTTCTCCAAATTGGCCAAAAAAAAGCGTTGCTGATTTTTCCTGGAAAATACACTAAAAATCCTACGAGCCGTTCCCGAGTAATCCCATCTTCTCCAAATTGGCCAAAAAAAAAACGTTGCTGATTTTTCCTGGAAAATACACTAAAAAACCTACGAGCCGTTCCCGAGTAATCCCATCTTCTCCAAATTGGCCAAAAAAAGCGTTGCTGATTTTTCCTGGAAAATACACTAAAAATCTTACGAGCCATTCCCGAGTAATCCCATCTTCTCCAAATTGGCCAAAAAAAAGCGTTGCTGATTTTTCCTGGAAAATATATTAAAAATTTTATGAGCCGTTCCCGAGTAATCACACCTTCTCCAAATGGGCAAAAAAAAGCGTTGCTGATTTTTCCTGGAAAAAACATCAAAAATCTTACGAGCCGTTCCCGAGTAATCACATCTTCTCCAAATTGACCAAAAAAAAGCGTTGCTGATTTTTCCTTGAAAATACACTAAAAAACCTACGAGCCGTTCCCAAGTAATCCCATCTTCTCCAAATTAGCAAAAAAAAAAGCGTTGCTGATTTTTCCTGGAAAATATATTAAAAATTTTATGAGCCGTTCCCGAGTAATCACACCTTCTCCAAATTGGCCAAAAAAAAAGCGTTGCTGATTTTTCCTGGAAAATACACTAAAAATCTTACGAGCCGTTCCCGAGTAATCACACCTTCTCCAAATTGGCAAAAAAAAGCGTTGCTGATTTTTCCTGGAAAATACACTAAAAATCCTACGAGCCGTTCCCGAGTAATCACACCTTCTCCAAATTGGCCAAAAAAAAGCGTTGCTGATTTTTCCTGGAAAATACACTAAAAATCCTACGAGCCGTTCCCGAGTAATCCCATCTTCTCCAAATTGGCCAAAAAAAACCTTGCTGATTTTTCCTGGAAAATACACTAAAAAACCTACGAGCCGTTCCCGAGTAATCCCATCTTCTCCAAATTAGCAAAAAAAAAGCGTTGCTGATTTTTCCTGGAAAATACACTAAAAATCCTACGAGCCGTTCCCGAGTAATCACACCTTCTCCAAATTGGCAAAAAAAAGCGTTGTTGATTTTTCCTGGAAAAAACACAAAAAATCTTACGAGCCGTTCCCGAGTAATCACACCTTCTCCAAATTGGCCAAAAAAAAGCGTTGCTGATTTTTCCTGGAAAATACACTAAAAATCCTACGAGCCGTTCCCGAGTAATCACACCTTCTCCGAATTGGCCAAAAAAAAGCGTTGCTGATTTTTCCTGGAAAATACACTAAAAATCTTACGAGCCGTTCCCGAGTAATCACACCTTCTCCAAATTGGCCAAAAAAAGCGTTGCTGATTTTTCCTGGAAAATACACTAAAAATCCTACGAGCCGTTCCCGAGTAATCCCACCTTCTCCAAATTGGCCAAAAAAAGCGTTGCTGATTTTTCCTGGAAATTACACTAAAAATCCTACGAGCCGTTCCCGAGTAATCACACCTTCTCCAAATTGGCAAAAAAAAGCGTTGCTGATTTTTCCTGGAAAAAACACAAAAAATCTTACGAGCCGTTCCCGAGTAATCACACCTTCTCCAAATTGGCCAAAAAAAAGCGTTGCTGATTTTTCCTGGAAAATACACTAAAAATCCTACGAGCCGTTCCCGAGTAATCACACCTTCTCCGAATTGGCCAAAAAAAAGCGTTGCTGATTTTTCCTGGAAAATACACTAAAAATCTTACGAGCCGTTCCCGAGTAATCACACCTTCTCCAAATTGGCCAAAAAAAGCGTTGCTGATTTCTCCTGGAAAATACACTAAAAATCCTACGAGCCGTTCCCGAGTAATCCCACCTTCTCCAAATTGGCCAAAAAAAGCGTTGCTGATTTTTCCTGGAAAATACACTAAAAAACCTACGACCCGTTCCCGAGTAATCCCAACTTCACCAAATTGGCCAAAAAAAAGCGTTGCTGATTTTTCCTGGAAATTACACTAAAAAACCTACGAGCCGTTCCCGAGTAATCCCATCTTCTCCAAATTGGCCAAAAAAAAGCGTTGCTGATTTTTCCTGGAAAATACACTAAAAATCTTACGAGCCATTCCCGAGTAATCCCATCTTCTCCAAATTGGCCAAAAAAAAGCGTTGCTGATTTTTCCTGGAAAATATATTAAAAATTTTATGAGCCGTTCCCGAGTAATCACACCTTCTCCAAATTGGCAAAAAAAAGCGTTGCTGATTTTTCCTGGAAAAAACATCAAAAATCTTACAAGCCGTTCCCGAGTAATCACACCTTCTCCAAATTGGCCAAAAAAAAAGCGTTGCTGATTTTTCCTTGAAAATACACTAAAAAACCTACGAGCCGTTCCCAAGTAATCCCATCTTCTCCAAATTAGCAAAAAAAAAGCGTTGCTGATTTTTCCTGGAAAATACACTAAAAATCCTACGAGCCGTTCCCGAGTAATCACACCTTCTCCAAATTGGCAAAAAAAAGCGTTGTTGATTTTTCCTGGAAAAAACACTAAAAATCTTACGAGCCGTTCCCGAGTAATCACACCTTCTCCAAATTGGCCAAAAAAAGCGTTGTTGATTTTTCCTGGAAAATACACTAAAAATCCTACGAGCCGTTCCCGAGTAATCCCAACTTCTCCAAATTGGCCAAAAAAAAGCATTGCTGATTTTTCCTGGAAAATACACTAAAAATCCTACGAGCCGTTCCCGAGTAATCACACCTTCTCCAAATTGCCAAAAAAAAGCGTTGCTGATTTTTCCTGGAAAATACACTACAAAACCTACGAGCCGTTCCCGAGTAATCCCAACTTCTCCAAATTGGCCAAAAAAAAGCGTTGCTGATTTTTCCTGGAAAATACACTAAAAAACCTACGAGCCGTTCCCGAGTAATCCCAACTTCTCCAAATTGGCCAAAAAAAAGCGTTGCTGATTTTTCCTGGAAATTACACTAAAAATCCTACGAGCCGTTCCCGAGTAATCCCATCTTCTCCAAATTGGCCAAAAAAAAACGTTGCTGATTTTTCCTGGAAAATACACTAAAAAACCTACGAGCCGTTCCCGAGTAATCCCATCTTCTCCAAATTGGCCAAAAAAAGCGTTGCTGATTTTTCCTGGAAAATACACTAAAAATCTTACGAGCCATTCCCGAGTAATCCCATCTTCTCCAAATTGGCCAAAAAAAAGCGTTGCTGATTTTTCCTGGAAAATATATTAAAAATTTTATGAGCCGTTCCCGAGTAATCACACCTTCTCCAAATTGGCAAAAAAAAGCGTTGCTGATTTTTCCTGGAAAAAACATCAAAAATCTTACGAGCCGTTCCCGAGTAATCACACCTTCTCCAAATTGGCCAAAAAAAAGCGTTGCTGATTTTTCCTTGAAAATACACTAAAAAACCTACGAGCCGTTCCCAAGTAATCCCATCTTCTCCAAATTAGCAAAAAAAAAAGCGTTGCTGATTTTTCCTGGAAAATATATTAAAAATTTTATGAGCCGTTCCCGAGTAATCACACCTTCTCCAAATTGGCCAAAAAAAAAGCGTTGCTGGTTTTTCCTGGAAAATACACTAAAAATCTTACGAGCCGTTCCCGAGTAATCACACCTTCTCCAAATTGGCAAAAAAAAGCGTTGCTGATTTTTCCTAGAAAATACACTAAAAATCCTACGAGCCGTTCCCGAGTAATCACACCTTCTCCAAATTGGCCAAAAAAAAGCGTTGCTGATTTTTCCTGGAAAATACACTAAAAATCCTACGAGCCGTTCCCGAGTAATCCCATCTTCTCCAAATTGGCCAAAAAAAAACCTTGCTGATTTTTCCTGGAAAATACACTAAAAAACCTACGAGCCGTTCCCGAGTAATCCCATCTTCTCCAAATTAGCAAAAAAAAGCGTTGCTGATTTTTCCTGGAAAATACACTAAAAATCCTACGAGCCGTTCCCGAGTAATCACACCTTCTCCAAATTGGCAAAAAAAAGCGTTGTTGATTTTTCCTGGAAAAAACACAAAAAATCTTACGAGCCGTTCCCGAGTAATCACACCTTCTCCAAATTGGCCAAAAAAAAGCGTTGCTGATTTTTCCTGGAAAATACACTAAAAATCCTACGAGCCGTTCCCGAGTAATCACACCTTCTCCGAATTGGCCAAAAAAAAGCGTTGCTGATTTTTCCTGGAAAATACACTAAAAATCTTACGAGCCGTTCCCGAGTAATCACACCTTCTCCAAATTGGCCAAAAAAAGCGTTGCTGATTTTTCCTGGAAAATACACTAAAAATCCTACGAGCCGTTCCCGAGTAATCCCACCTTCTCCAAATTGGCCAAAAAAAGCGTTGCTGATTTTTCCTGGAAATTACACTAAAAATCCTACGAGCCGTTCCCGAGTAATCACACCTTCTCCAAATTGGCAAAAAAAAGCGTTGCTGATTTTTCCTTGAAATTACACTAAAAATCCTACGAGCCGTTCCCGAGTAATCCCATCTTCTCCAAATTGGCAAAAAAAGCGTTGCTGATTTTTCCTGGAAAATACACTAAAAATCCTACGAGCCGTTCCCGAGTAATCACACCTTCTCCAAATTGGCCAAAAAAAGCGTTGCTGATTTTTCCTGGAAAATACACTAAAAATCCTACGAGCCGTTCCCGAGTAATCACACCTTCTCCAAATTGGCCAAAAAAAACGTTGCTGATTTTTCCTGGAAAATACACTAAAAATCCTACGAGCCGTTCCCGAGTAATCACACCTTCTCCAAATTGCCAAAAAAAAGCGTTGCTGATTTTTCCTGGAAATTACACTAAAAATCCTACGAGCCGTTCCCGAGTAATCCCATCTTCTACAAATTGGCAAAAAAAAGCGTTGCTGATTTTTCCTGGAAAATACACTAAAAATCCTACAAGCCGTTCCCGAGTAATCACACCTTCTCCAAATTGGCAAAAAAAAGCGTTGCTGATTTTTCCTGGAAAAAACACTAAAAATCTTACGAGCCGTTCCCGAGTAATCACATCTTCTCCAAATTGGCCAAAAAAAAGCGTTGCTGATTTTTCCTGGAAAATACACTAAAAATCCTACGAGCCGTTCCCGAGTAATCCCATCTTCTCCAAATTGGCCAAAAAAAAAACGTTGCTGATTTTTCCTGGAAAATACACTAAAAAACCTACGAGCCGTTCCCGAGTAATCCCATCTTCTCCAAATTGGCCAAAAAAAGCGTTGCTGATTTTTTCTGGAAAATACACTAAAAATCTTACGAGCCATTCCCGAGTAATCCCATCTTCTCCAAATTGGCAAAAAAAAGCGTTGCTGATTTTTCCTGGAAAATATATTAAAAATTTTATGAGCCGTTCCCGAGTAATCACACCTTCTCCAAATTGGCAAAAAAAAGCGTTGCTGATTTTTCCTGGAAAAAACATCAAAAATCTTACGAGCCGTTCCCGAGTAATCACATCTTCTCCAAATTGGCCAAAAAAAAGCGTTGCTGATTTTTCCTTGAAAATACACTAAAAAACCTACGAGCCGTTCCCAAGTAATCCCATCTTCTCCAAATTAGCAAAAAAAAAAGCGTTGCTGATTTTTCCTGGAAAATATATTAAAAATTTTATGAGCCGTTCCCGAGTAATCACACCTTCTCCAAATTGGCCAAAAAAAAAGCGTTGCTGATTTTTCCTGGAAAATACACTAAAAATCTTACGAGCCGTTCCCGAGTAATCACACCTTCTCCAAATTGGCAAAAAAAAAGCGTTGCTGATTTTTCCTGGAAAATACACTAAAAATCCTACGAGCCGTTCCCGAGTAATCACACCTTCTCCAAATTGGCCAAAAAAAAGCGTTGCTGATTTTTCCTGGAAAATACACTAAAAATCCTACGAGCCGTTCCCGAGTAATCCCATCTTCTCCAAATTGGCCAAAAAAAAACCTTGCTGATTTTTCCTGGAAAATACACTAAAAAACCTACGAGCCGTTCCCGAGTAATCCCATCTTCTCCAAATTAGCAAAAAAAAAGCGTTGCTGATTTTTCCTGGAAAATACACTAAAAATCCTACGAGCCGTTCCCGAGTAATCACACCTTCTCCAAATTGGCAAAAAAAAGCGTTGTTGATTTTTCCTGGAAAAAACACAAAAAATCTTACGAGCCGTTCCCGAGTAATCACACCTTCTCCAAATTGGCCAAAAAAAGCGTTGCTGATTTTTCCTGGAAAATACACTAAAAATCCTACGAGCCGTTCCCGAGTAATCACACCTTCTCCGAATTGGCCAAAAAAAAGCGTTGCTGATTTTTCCTGGAAAATACACTAAAAATCTTACGAGCCGTTCCCGAGTAATCACACCTTCTCCAAATTGGCCAAAAAAAGCGTTGCTGATTTTTCCTGGAAAATACACTAAAAATCCTACGAGCCGTTCCCGAGTAATCCCACCTTCTCCAAATTGGCCAAAAAAAGCGTTGCTGATTTTTCCTGGAAATTACACTAAAAATCCTACGAGCCGTTCCCGAGTAATCACACCTTCTCCAAATTGGCAAAAAAAAGCGTTGCTGATTTTTCCTTGAAATTACACTAAAAATCCTACGAGCCGTTCCCGAGTAATCCCATCTTCTCCAAATTGGCAAAAAAAGCGTTGCTGATTTTTCCTGGAAAATACACTAAAAATCCTACGAGCCGTTCCCGAGTAATCACACCTTCTCCAAATTGGCCAAAAAAAGCGTTGCTGATTTTTCCTGGAAAATACACTAAAAATCCTACGAGCCGTTCCCGAGTAATCACACCTTCTCCAAATTGGCCAAAAAAAACGTTGCTGATTTTTCCTGGAAAATACACTAAAAATCCTACGAGCCGTTCCCGAGTAATCACACCTTCTCCAAATTGCCAAAAAAAAGCGTTGCTGATTTTTCCTGGAAATTACACTAAAAATCCTACGAGCCGTTCCCGAGTAATCACATCTTCTCCAAATTGGCCAAAAAAAAGCGTTGCTGATTTTTCCTGGAAAATACACTAAAAATCCTACGAGCCGTTCCCGAGTAATCCCATCTTCTCCAAATTGGCCAAAAAAAGCGTTGCTGATTTTTCCTGGAAATTACACTAAAAATCCTACGAGCCGTTCCCGAGTAATCGCACCTTCTCCAAATTGGTAAAAAAAAAGCGTTGCACATTTTTCCTGGAAAATACACTAAAAATCTTACGAGCCGTTCCCGAGTAATCCCACCTTCTCCAAATTGGCAAAAAAAAAAGCGTTGCTGCTTTTTCCTGGAAAATACACTAAAAAACCTACGAGCCGTTCCCGAGTAATCCCATCTTCTCCGAATTGGCCAAAAAAAAGCGTTGCTGATTTTTCCTGGAAAATACACTAAAAATCCTACGAGCCGTTCCCGAGTAATCACACCTTCTCCAAATTGGCAAAAAAAAGCGTTGCTGATTTTTCCTGGAAAATACACTAAAAATTTTACGAGCCGTTCCCGAGTAATCACACCTTCTCCAAATTGGCCAAAAAAAAGCGTTGCTGATTTTTCCTGGAAATTACACTAAAAATCCTACGAGCCGTTCCCGAGTAATCCCATCTTCTCCAAATTGGCCAAAAAAAACGTTGCTGATTTTTCCTTGAAAATACACTAAAAAACCTACGAGCCGTTCTGGAGTAATCCCATCTTCTCCAAATTAGCAAAAAAAAAAGCGTTGCTGATTTTTCCTGGAAAATATATTAAAAATTTTATGAGCCGTTCCCGAGTAATCACACCTTCTCCAAATTGGCAAAAAAAAGCGTTGCTGATTTTTCCTGGAAAAAACACTAAAAAACCTACGAGCCGTTCCCGAGTAATCACATCTTCTCCAAATTGGCCAAAAAAAAAGCGTTGCTGATTTTTCCTTGAAAATACACTAAAAAACCTACGAGCCGTTCCCGAGTAATCACACCTTCTCCAAATTGGCAAAAAAAAAGCGTTGCTGATTTTTCCTGGAAAAAACACTAAAAATCTTACGAGCCGTTCCCGAGTAATCCCATCATCTCCAAATTGGCCAAAAAAAACGTTGCTGATTTTTCCTGGAAAATACACTAAAAATCCTACGAGCCGTTCCCGAGTAATCCCATCTTCTCCAAATTGGCCAAAAAAAAGCGTTGTTGATTTTTCCTGGAAAATACACTAAAAATCCTACGAGCCGTTCCCGAGTAATCCCATCTTCTCCAAATTGGCCAAAAAAAGCGTTGCTGATTTTTCCTGGAAATTACACTAAAAATCCTACGAGCCGTTCCCGAGTAATCCCATCTTCTCCAAATTGGCAAAAAAAAGCGTTGCTGATTTTTCCTGGAAAATAAACTAAAAAACCTACGAGCCGTTCCCGAGTAATCACACCTTCTCCAAATTGGCCAAAAAAAGCGTTGCTGATTTTTCCTGGAAAATACACTAAAAATCCTACGAGCCGTTCCCGAGTAATCACACCTTCTCCAAATTGGCCAAAAAAAGCGTTGCTGATTTTTCCTGGAAAATACACTAAAAAACCTACGAGCCGTTCCCGAGTAATCCCAACTTCTCCAAATTAGCAAAAAAAAGCGTTGCTGATTTTTCCTGGAAAATACACTAAAAATCTTACGAGCCGTTCCCGAGTAATCACACCTTCTCCAAATTGGCAAAAAAAAAAAGCGTTGCTGATTTTTCCTGGAAAATACACTAAAAATCTTACGAGCCGTTCCCGAGTAATCACACCTTCTCCAAATTGGCCAAAAAAAGCGTTGCTGATTTTTCCTGGAAAATAAACTAAAAAACCTACGAGCCGTTCCCGAGTAATCACACCTTCTCCAAATTGGCCAAAAAAAGCGTTGCTGATTTTTCCTGGAAAATACACTAAAAATCCTACGAGCCGTTCCCGAGTAATCCCATCTTCTCTAAATTAGCAAAAAAAAGCGTTGCTGATTTTTCCTGGAAAATATATTAAAAATTTTATGAGCCGTTCCCGAGTAATCACACCTTCTCCAAATTGGCAAAAAAAAAAGCGTTGCTGATTTTTCCTGGAAAAAACACTAAAAATCTTACGAGCCGTTCCCGAGTAATCACACCTTCTCCAAATTGGCCAAAAAAGCGTTGCTGATTTTTCCTGAAAAATACACTAAAAAACCTACGAGCCGTTCCCGAGTAATCCCAACTTCTCCAAATTGGCCAAAAAAAAAGCGTTGCTGATTTTTATACACTAAAAATCCTACGAGCCGTTCCCGAGTAATCACACCTTCTCCAAATTGCCAAAAAAAAGCGTTGCTGATTTTTCCTGGAAAATACACTAAAAATCCCACGAGCCGTTCCCGAGTAATCACACCTTCTCCAAATTGGCCAAAAAAAAGCGTTGTTGATTTTTCCTGGAAAATACACTAAAAATCTTACGAGCCGTTCCCGAGTAATCACACCTTCTCCAAATTGGCCAAAAAAAAGCGTTGCTGATTTTTCCTGGAAAATACACTAAAAATCTTACGAGCCGTTCCCGAGTAATCCCATCTTCTTCAAATTAGCAAAAAAAGCGTTGCTGATTTTTCCTGGAAAATATATTAAAAATCCTACGAGCCGTTCCCGAGTAATCACACCTTCTCCGAATTGGCCAAAAAAAAGCGTTGCTGATTTTTCCTGGAAAATACACTAAAAATCTTACGAGCCATTCCCGAGTAATCCCATCTTCTCCAAATTGGCCAAAAAAAAGCTTTGGTGATTTTTCCTGGAAAATACACTAAAAATCTTACGAGCCGTTCCCGAGTAATCCCATCTTCTCCAAATTAGCAAAAAAAGCGTTGCTGATTTTTCCTGGAAAATACACTAACAATCCTACGAGCCGTTCCCGAGTAATCCCATCTTCTCCAAATTAGAAAAAAAAGCGTTGCTGATTTTTCCTGGAAAATACACTAAAAATCCTACGAGCCGTTCCCGAGTAATCCCATCTTCTCCAAATTAGCAAAAAAAAAGGGTTGCTGATTTTTCCTGGAAAAAACACTAAAAATCTTACGAGCCGTTCCCGAGTAATCACACCTTCTCCAAGTTGGCCAAAAAAAAGCGTTGCTGATTTTTCCTGGAAATTACACTAAAAATCCTACGAGCCGTTCCCGAGTAATCCCATCTTCTCCAAATTGGCCAAAAAAAAGCGTTGCTGATTTTTCCTGGAAAATACACTAAAAATCCTACGAGCCGTTCCCGAGTAATCACACCTTCTCCAAATTGGCAAAAAAAAGCGTTGTTGATTTTTCCGGGAAAATACACTAAAAATCCTACGAGCCGTTCCCGAGTAATCACACCTTCTCCAAATTGGCCAAAAAAAGCGTTGTTGATTTTTCCTGGAAAATACACTAAAAATCCTACGAGCCGTTCCCGAGTAATCACACCTTCTCCAAATTGGCCAACAAAAAGCGTTGCTGATTTTTCCTGGAAAATACACTAAAAATCCTACGAGCCGTTCCCGAGTAATCCCATCTTCTCCAAATTGGCCAAAAAAAAACGTTGCTGATTTTTCCTGGAAAATACACTAAAAAACCTACGAGCCGTTCCCGAGTAATCCCATCTTCTCCAAATTGGCCAAAAAAAGCGTTGCTGCTTTTTCCTGGAAAATAAACTAAAAATCCTACGAGCCGTTCCCGAGTAATCCCATCTTCTCCAAATTGGCCAAAAAAAAGCGTTGCTGATTTTTCCTTGAAAATACACTAAAAAACCTACGAGCCGTTCCCGAGAAATCCCATCTTCTCCAAATTAGCAAAAAAAAAGCGTTGTTGATTTTTCCTGGAAAATAAACTAAAAATCCTACGAGCCGTTCCCGAGTAATCACACCTTCTCCAAATTGGCCAAAAAAAGCGTTGCTGATTTTTCCTGGAAAATACACTAAAAAACCTACGAGCCGTTCCCGAGTAATCCCATCTTCTCCAAATTGGCCAACAAAAAGCGTTGCTGATTTTTCCTGGAAAATACACTAAAAATCCTACGAGCCGTTCCCGAGTAATCCCATCTTCTCCAAATTGGCCAAAAAAAAACCTTGCTGATTTTTCCTGGAAAATACACTAAAAAACCTACGAGCCGTTCCCGAGTAATCCCATCTTCTCCAAATTAGCAAAAAAAAAGCGTTGCTGATTTTTCCTGGAAAATACACTAAAAATCCTACGAGCCGTTCCCGAGTAATCACACCTTCTCCAAATTGGCAAAAAAAAGCGTTGTTGATTTTTCCTGGAAAAAACACTAAAAATCTTACGAGCCGTTCCCGAGTAATCACACCTTCTCCAAATTGGCCAAAAAAAGCGTTGCTGATTTTTCCTGGAAAATACACTAAAAATCCTACGAGCCGTTCCCGAGTAATCACACCTTCTCCAAATTGGCCAAAAAAAACGTTGCTGATTTTTCCTGGAAAATACACTAAAAATCCTACGAGCCGTTCCCGAGTAATCACACCTTCTCCAAATTGCCAAAAAAAAGCGTTGCTGATTTTTCCTGGAAATTACACTAAAAATCCTACGAGCCGTTCCCGAGTAATCCCATCTTCTACAAATTGGCAAAAAAAAGCGTTGCTGATTTTTCCTGGAAAATACACTAAAAATCCTACGAGCCGTTCCCGAGTAATCACACCTTCTCCAAATTGGCAAAAAAAAGCGTTGCTGATTTTTCCTGGAAAAAACACTAAAAATCTTACGAGCCGTTCCCGAGTAATCACATCTTCTCCAAATTGGCCAAAAAAAAGCGTTGCTGATTTTTCCTGGAAAATACACTAAAAATCCTACGAGCCGTTCCCGAGTAATCCCATCTTCTCCAAATTGGCCAAAAAAAAAAACGTTGCTGATTTTTCCTGGAAAATACACTAAAAAACCTACGAGCCGTTCCCGAGTAATCCCATCTTCTCCAAATTGGCCAAAAAAAGCGTTGCTGATTTTTCCTGGAAAATACACTAAAAATCTTACGAGCCATTCCCGAGTAATCCCATCTTCTCCAAATTGGCAAAAAAAAGCGTTGCTGATTTTTCCTGGAAAATATATTAAAAATTTTATGAGCCGTTCCCGAGTAATCACACCTTCTCCAAATTGGCAAAAAAAAGCGTTGCTGATTTTTCCTGGAAAAAACATCAAAAATCTTACGAGCCGTTCCCGAGTAATCACATCTTCTCCAAATTGGCCAAAAAAAAGCGTTGCTGATTTTTCCTTGAAAATACACTAAAAAACCTACGAGCCGTTCCCAAGTAATCCCATCTTCTCCAAATTAGCAAAAAAAAAAGCGTTGCTGATTTTTCCTGGAAAATATATTAAAAATTTTATGAGCCGTTCCCGAGTAATCACACCTTCTCCAAATTGGCCAAAAAAAAAGCGTTGCTGATTTTTCCTGGAAAATACACTAAAAATCTTACGAGCCGTTCCCGAGTAATCACACCTTCTCCAAATTGGCAAAAAAAAAAGCGTTGCTGATTTTTCCTGGAAAATACACTAAAAATCCTACGAGCCGTTCCCGAGTAATCACACCTTCTCCAAATTGGCCAAAAAAAAGCGTTGCTGATTTTTCCTGGAAAATACACTAAAAATCCTACGAGCCGTTCCCGAGTAATCCCATCTTCTCCAAATTGGCCAAAAAAAAACCTTGCTGATTTTTCCTGGAAAATACACTAAAAAACCTACGAGCCGTTCCCGAGTAATCCCATCTTCTCCAAATTAGCAAAAAAAAAGCGTTGCTGATTTTTCCTGGAAAATACACTAAAAATCCTACGAGCCGTTCCCGAGTAATCACACCTTCTCCAAATTGGCAAAAAAAAGCGTTGTTGATTTTTCCTGGAAAAAACACAAAAAATCTTACGAGCCGTTCCCGAGTAATCACACCTTCTCCAAATTGGCCAAAAAAAGCGTTGCTGATTTTTCCTGGAAAATACACTAAAAATCCTACGAGCCGTTCCCGAGTAATCACACCTTCTCCGAATTGGCCAAAAAAAAGCGTTGCTGATTTTTCCTGGAAAATACACTAAAAATCTTACGAGCCGTTCCCGAGTAATCACACCTTCTCCAAATTGGCCAAAAAAAGCGTTGCTGATTTTTCCTGGAAAATACACTAAAAATCCTACGAGCCGTTCCCGAGTAATCCCACCTTCTCCAAATTGGCCAAAAAAAGCGTTGCTGATTTTTCCTGGAAATTACACTAAAAATCCTACGAGCCGTTCCCGAGTAATCACACCTTCTCCAAATTGGCAAAAAAAAGCGTTGCTGATTTTTCCTTGAAATTACACTAAAAATCCTACGAGCCGTTCCCAAGTAATCCCATCTTCTCCAAATTGGCAAAAAAAAGCGTTGCTGATTTTTCCTGGAAAATACACTAAAAATCCTACGAGCCGTTCCCGAGTAATCACACCTTCTCCAAATTGGCCAAAAAAAGCGTTGCTGATTTTTCCTGGAAAATACACTAAAAATCCTACGAGCCGTTCCCGAGTAATCACACCTTCTCCAAATTGGCCAAAAAAAACGTTGCTGATTTTTCCTGGAAAATACACTAAAAATCCTACGAGCCGTTCCCGAGTAATCACACCTTCTCCAAATTGCCAAAAAAAAGCGTTGCTGATTTTTCCTGGAAATTACACTAAAAATCCTACGAGCCGTTCCCGAGTAATCCCATCTTCTACAAATTGGCAAAAAAAAGCGTTGCTGATTTTTCCTGGAAAATACACTAAAAATCCTACGAGCCGTTCCCGAGTAATCACACCTTCTCCAAATTGGCAAAAAAAAGCGTTGCTGATTTTTCCTGGAAAAAACACTAAAAATCTTACGAGCCGTTCCCGAGTAATCACATCTTCTCCAAATTGGCCAAAAAAAAGCGTTGCTGATTTTTCCTGGAAAATACACTAAAAATCCTACGAGCCGTTCCCGAGTAATCCATCTTCTCCAAATTGGCCAAAAAAAGCGTTGCTGATTTTTCCTGGAAATTACACTAAAAATCCTACGAGCCGTTCCCGAGTAATCGCACCTTCTCCAAATTGGTAAAAAAAGCGTTGCTCATTTTTCCTGGAAAATACACTAAAAATCTTACGAGCCGTTCCCGAGTAATCCCACCTTCTCCAAATTGGCAAAAAAAAAAGCGTTGCTGCTTTTTCCTGGAAAATACACTAAAAAACCTACGAGCCGTTCCCGAGTAATCCCATCTTCTCCGAATTGGCCAAAAAAAAGCGTTGCTGATTTTTCCTGGAAAATACACTAAAAATCCTACGAGCCGTTCCCGAGTAATCACACCTTCTCCAAATTGGCAAAAAAAAGCGTTGCTGATTTTTCCTGGAAAATACACTAAAAATTTTACGAGCCGTTCCCGAGTAATCACACCTTCTCCAAATTGGCCAAAAAAAAGCGTTGCTGATTTTTCCTGGAAATTACACTAAAAATCCTACGAGCCGTTCCCGAGTAATCCCATCTTCTCCAAATTGGCCAAAAAAAACGTTGCTGATTTTTCCTTGAAAATACACTAAAAAACCTACGAGCCGTTCTGGAGTAATCCCATCTTCTCCAAATTAGCAAAACAAAAAGCGTTGCTGATTTTTCCTGGAAAATATATTAAAAATTTTATGAGCCGTTCCCGAGTAATCACACCTTCTCCAAATTGGCAAAAAAAAGCGTTGCTGATTTTTCCTGGAAAAAACACTAAAAAACCTACGAGCCGTTCCCGAGTAATCACATCTTCTCCAAATTGGCCAAAAAAAAAGCGTTGCTGATTTTTCCTTGAAAATACACTAAAAAACCTACGAGCCGTTCCCGAGTAATCACACCTTCTCCAAATTGGCAAAAAAAAAGCGTTGCTGATTTTTCCTGGAAAAAACACTAAAAATCTTACGAGCCGTTCCCGAGTAATCCCATCATCTCCAAATTGGCCAAAAAAAAACGTTGCTGATTTTTCCTGGAAAATACACTAAAAATCCTACGAGCCGTTCCCGAGTAATCCCATCTTCTCCAAATTGGCCAAAAAAAAGCGTTGTTGATTTTTCCTGGAAAATACACTAAAAATCCTACGAGCCGTTCCCGAGTAATCCCATCTTCTCCAAATTGGCCAAAAAAAGCGTTGCTGATTTTTCCTGGAAATTACACTAAAAATCCTACGAGCCGTTCCCGAGTAATCCCATCTTCTCCAAATTGGCAAAAAAAAGCGTTGCTGATTTTTCCTGGAAAATAAACTAAAAAACCTACGAGCCGTTCCCGAGTAATCACACCTTCTCCAAATTGGCCAAAAAAAGCGTTGCTGATTTTTCCTGGAAAATACACTAAAAATCCTACGAGCCGTTCCCGAGTAATCACACCTTCTCCAAATTGGCCAAAAAAAGCGTTGCTGATTTTTCCTGGAAAATACACTAAAAAACCTACGAGCCGTTCCCGAGTAATCCCAACTTCTCCAAATTAGCAAAAAAAAAGCGTTGCTGATTTTTCCTGGAAAATACACTAAAAATCTTATAATCACACCTTCTCCAAATTGGCAAAAAAAAAAGCGTTGCTGATTTTTCCTGGAAAATACACTAAAAATCTTACGAGCCGTTCCCGAGTAATCACACCTTCTCCAAATTGGCCAAAAAAAGCGTTGCTGATTTTTCCTGGAAAAAACACTAAAAATCTTACGAGCCGTTCCCGAGTAATCACACCTTCTCCAAATTGGCCAAAAAAAAAGCGTTGCTGACTTTTCCTGGAAAATACACTAAAAATCCTACGAGCCGTTCCCGAGTAATCACACCTTCTCCAAATTGACCAAAAAAAGCGTTGCTGATTTTTCCTGGAAATTAAACTAAAAATCCTACGAGCCGTTCCCGAGTAATCCCATCTTCTCCAAATTGGCCAAAAAAACGCGTTGCTGATTTTTCCTGGAAAAATACGCTAAAAATCCTACGAGCCGTTCCCGAGTTATCACACCTTCTCCAAATTGGCCAAAAAAAAGCGTTGTTGATTTTTCCTGGAAAATACACTAAAAATCTTACGAGCCGTTCCCGAGTAATCCCATCTTCTCTAAATTAGCAAAAAAAAGCGTTGCTGATTTTTCCTGGAAAATATATTAAAAATTTTATGAGCCGTTCCGAGTAATCACACCTTCTCCAAATTGGCAAAAAAAAAAGCGTTGCTGATTTTTCCTGGAAAAAACACTAAAAATCTTACGAGCCGTTCCCGAGTAATCACACCTTCTCCAAATTGGCCAAAAAAGCGTTGCTGATTTTCCTGAAAAATACACTAAAAAACCTACGAGCGTTCCCGAGTAATCCCAACTTCTCCAAATTGGCCAAAAAAAAAGCGTTGCTGATTTTATACACTAAAATCCTACGAGCCGTTCCCGAGTAATCACACCTTCTCCAAATTGCCAAAAAAAGCGTTGCTGATTTTTCCTGGAAAATACACTAAAAATCCCACGAGCCGTTCCCGAGTAATCACACCTTCTCCAAATTGGCCAAAAAAAAAGCGTTGTTGATTTTTCCTGGAAAATACACTAAAATCTTACGAGCCGTTCCCGAGTAATCACACCTTCTCCAAATTGGCCAAAAAAAAGCGTTGCTGATTTTTCCTGGAAAATACACTAAAAATCTTACGAGCCGTTCCCGAGTAATCCCATCTTCTTCAAATTAGCAAAAAAAGCGTTGCTGATTTTAT
>CAMZJU010000181.1:0-37706 GCA_947311025.1 Lypha dubia
CTTCTCCAAATTGGCCAAAAAAAGCGTTGCTGATTTTTCCTGGAAAATACACTAAAAATCTTACGAGCCGTTCCCGAGTAATCACACCTTCTCCAAATTGGCCAAAAAAAGTGTTGCTGATTTTTCCTGGAAAATATATTAAAAATTTTATGAGCCGTTCCCGAGTAATCCCATCTTCTCCAAATTGGCCAAAAAAAGCGTTGCTGATTTTTCCTGGAAAATACACTAAAAATCTTACGAGCCGTTTCCGAGTAATCACACCTTCTCCAAATTGGCCAAAAAAAGCGTTGTTGATTTTTCCTGGAAAATACACTAAAAATCCTACGAGCCGTTCCCGAGTAATCACACTTTCTCCAAATTGGCAAAAAAAAGCGTTGCTGATTTTTCCTGGAAAATACACTAAAAATCCTACGAGCCGTTCCCGAGTAATCACAGCTTCTCCAAATTGGCCAAAAAAAGCGTTGTTGATTTTTCCTGGAAAATACACTAAAAATCCTACGAGCAGTTCCCGAGTAATCACACCTTCTCCAAATTGCCAAAAAAAAGCGTTGCTGATTTTTCCTGGAAATTACACTAAAAATCCTACGAGCCGTTCCCGAGTAATCACACCTTCTCCAAATTGGCCAAAAAAAAGCGTTGCTGATTTTTCCTGGAAAATACACTAAAAAACCTACGAGCCGTTCCCGAGTAATCACACCTTCTCCAAATTGGCCAAAAAAAGCGTTGCTGATTTTTCCTGGAAAATACACTAAAAATCCTACGAGCAGTTCCCGAGTAATCACACCTTCTCCAAATTGGCCAAAAAAAAGCGTTGCTGATTTTTCCTGGAAAATACACTAAAAAACCTACGAGCCGTTCCCGAGTAATCACACCTTCTCCAAATTGGCCAAAAAAAAAGCGTTGCTGATTTTTCCTGGAAAAAACATCAAAAATCTTACGAGCCGTTCCCGAGTAATCCCATCTTCTCCAAATTGGCCAAAAAAAAGCGTTGCTGATTTTTCCTGGAAATTACACTTAAAATCCTACGAGCCGTTCCCGAGTAATCACACCTTCTCCAAATTAGAAAAAAAAGCGTTGCTGATTTTTCCTGGAAAATACACTAAAAATCCTACGAGCAGTTCCCGAGTAATCACACCTTCTCCAAATTGGCAAAAAAAAGCGTTGCTAATTTTTCCTGGAAAAAACACTTAAAATCCTACGAGCCGTTCCCGAGTAATCACACCTTCTCCAAATTGGCAAAAAAAAGCGTTGCACATTTTTCCTGGAAAATACACTAAAAATCTTACGAGCCGTTCCGGAGTAATCACACTTTCTCCAAATTGGCAAAAAAAAGCGTTGCTGATTTTTCCTGGAAAATACACTAAAAATCTTACGAGCCGTTCCCGAGTAATCACACCTTCTCCAAATTGGCCAAAAAAAAGCGTTGCTGATTTTTCCTGGAAAATACACTAAAAATCTTACGAGCCGTTCCCGAGTAATCACACCTTCTCCAAATTGGCCAAAAAAAGTGTTGCTGATTTTTCCTGGAAAATATATTAAAAATTTTATGAGCCGTTCCCGAGTAATCCCATCTTCTCCAAATTGGCCAAAAAAAGCGTTGCTGATTTTTCCTGGAAAATACACTAAAAATCCTACGAGCCGTTCCCGAGTAATCACACCTTCTCCAAATTGGCCAAAAAAAGCGTTGCTGATTTTTCCTGGAAAATACACTAAAAATCCTACGAGCCGTTCCCGAGTAATCACACCTTCTCCAAATTGGCCAAAAAAACCGTTGCTGATTTTTCCTGGAAAAAACATCAAAAATCTTACGAGCCGTTCCCGAGTAATCACACCTTCTCCAAATTGGCCAAAAAAAGCGTTGTTGATTTTTCCTGGAAAATACACTAAAAATCCTACCAGCCGTTCCCGAGTAATCACACCTTCTCCAAATTGGCAAAAAAAAGCGTTGTTGATTTTTCCTGGAAAATACACTAAAAATCCTACGAGCCGTTCCCGAGTAATCACACCTTCTCCAAATTGGCCAAAAAAAGCGTTGTTGATTTTTCCTGGAAAAAACATCAAAAATCCTACGAGCCGTTCCCGAGTAATCCCATCTTCTCCAAATTGGCCAAAAAAAAGCGTTGCTGATTTTTCCTGGAAAATACACTAAAAAACCTACGAGCCGTTCCCGAGTAATCACACCTTCTCCAAATTGGCAAAAAAAAGCGTTGTTGATTTTTCCTGGAAAATACACTAAAAATCCTACGAGCCGTTCCCGAGTAATCACACCTTCTCCAAATTGGCCAAAAAAAGCGTTGTTGATTTTTCCTGGAAAATACACTAAAAATCCTACGAGCAGTTCCCGAGTAATCACACCTTCTCCAAATTGGCAAAAAAAAGCGTTGCTAATTTTTCCTGGAAAATACACTTAAAATCCTACGAGCCGTTCCCGAGTAATCACACCTTCTCCAAATTGGCCAAAAAAAAGCGTTGCTGATTTTTCCTGGAAAATACACTAAAAATCCTACGAGCCGTTCCCGAGTAATCACACCTTCTCCAAATTGGCCAAAAAAAAGCGTTGCTGATTTTTCCTGGAAAATACACTAAAAATCTTACGAGCCGTTCCCGAGTAATCCCATCTTCTCCAAATTAGAAACAAAAGCGTTGCTGATTTTTCCTGGAAAATACACTAAAAATCCTACGAGCAGTTCCCGAGTAATCACACCTTCTCCAAATTAGAAAAAAAAGCGTTGCTGATTTTTCCTGGAAAAAACATCAAAAACCTACGAGCCGTTCCCGAGTAATCACACCTTCTCCAAATTGGCCAAAAAAAGCGTTGCTGATTTTTCCTGGAAAATACACTAAAAATCCTACGAGCCATTCCCGAGTAATACCATCTTCTCCAAATTAGAAAAAAAAGCGTTGCTGATTTTTCCTGGAAAATACACTAAAAAACCTACGAGCAGTTCCCGAGTAATCACACCTTCTCCAAATTAGAAAAAAAAGCGTTGCTGATTTTTCCTGGAAAATACACTAAAAATCCTACGAGCAGTTCCCGAGTAATCACACCTTCTCCAAATTAGAAAAAAAAGCGTTGCTGATTTTTCCTGGAAAAAACATCAAAAACCTACGAGCCGTTCCCGAGTAATCACACCTTCTCCAAATTGGCCAAAAAAAGCGTTGCTGATTTTTCCTGGAAAATACACTAAAAATCCTACGAGCAGTTCTCGAGTAATCACACCTTCTCCAAATTGGCAAAAAAAAGCGTTGTTGATTTTTCCTGGAAAATACACTAAAAATCCTACGAGCCGTTCCCGAGTAATCACACCTTCTCCAAATTGGCCAAAAAAAGCGTTGTTGATTTTTCCTGGAAAATACACTAAAAATCCTACGAGCAGTTCCCGAGTAATCACACCTTCTCCAAATTAGAAAAAAAAGCGTTGCTGATTTTTCCTGGAAAATACACTAAAAAACCTACGAGCCGTTCCCGAGTAATCACACCATCTCCAAATTGGCAAAAAAAGCGTTGTTGATTTTTCCTGGAAAATACACTAAAAATCCTACGAGCCGTTCCCGAGTAATCACACCTTCTCCAAATTGGCCAAAAAAAGCGTTGTTGATTTTTCCTGGAAAATACACTAAAAATCCTACGAGCAGTTCCCGAGTAATCACACCTTCTCCAAATTGGCAAAAAAAAGCGTTGCTGATTTTTCCTGGAAAATACACTAAAAAACCTACGAGCCGTTCCCGAGTAATCACACCTTCTCCAAATTGGCCAAAAAAAGCGTTGTTGATTTTTCCTGGAAAATACACTAAAAATCTTACGAGCCGTTCCCGAGTAATCACACCTTCTCCAAATTGGCCAAAAAAAGCGTTGTTGATTTTTCCTGGAAAATACACTAAAAATCCTACGAGCAGTTCCCGAGTAATCACACCTTCTCCAAATTGGCAAAAAAAAAGCGTTGCTGATTTTTCCTGGAAAATACACTAAAAATCCTACGAGCCGTTCCCGAGTAATCCCATCTTCTCCAAATTAGAAAAAAAAGCGTTGCTGATTTTTCCTGGAAAATACACTAAAAATCCTACGAGCAGTTCCCGAGTAATCACACCTTCTCCAAATTAGAAAAAAAAGCGTTGCTGATTTTTCCTGGAAAAAACATCAAAAACCTACGAGCCGTTCCCGAGTAATCACACCTTCTCCAAATTGGCCAAAAAAAGCGTTGCTGATTTTTCCTGGAAAATACACTAAAAATCCTACGAGCCATTCCCGAGTAATCCCATTTTCTCCAAATTAGAAAAAAAAGCGTTGCTGATTTTTCCTGGAAAATACACTAAAAAACCTACGAGCCGTTCCCGAGTAATCACACCTTCTCCAAATTGGCCAAAAAAAGCGTTGTTGATTTTTCCTGGAAAATACACTAAAAATCCTACGAGCCGTTCCCGAGTAATCACACCTTCTCCAAATTGGCCAAAAAAAGCGTTGCTGATTTTTCCTGGAAAATACACTAAAAAACCTACGAGCCGTTCCCGAGTAATCACACCTTCTCCAAATTGGCCAAAAAAAGCGTTGTTGATTTTTCCTGGAAAATACACTAAAAATCTTACGAGCCGTTTCCGAGTAATCACACCTTCTCCAAATTGGCCAAAAAAAGCGTTGCTGATTTTTCCTGGAAAATACACTAAAAATCTTACGAGCCGTTCCCGAGTAATCACACCTTCTCCAAATTGGCCAAAAAAAAGCGTTGCTGATTTTTCCTGGAAATTACACTTAAAATCCTACGAGCCGTTCCCGAGTAATCACACCTTCTCCAAATTGGCCAAAAAAAGCGTTGCTGATTTTTCCTGGAAAATACACTAAAAATCCTACGAGCCGTTCCCGAGTAATCACACCTTCTCCAAATTGGCAAAAAAAGCGTTGTTGATTTTTCCTGGAAAATACACTAAAAATCTTACGAGCCGTTCCCGAGTAATCACACCTTCTCCAAATTGGCCAAAAAAAGTGTTGCTGATTTTTCCTGGAAAATATATTAAAAATTTTATGAGCCGTTCCCGAGTAATCCCATCTTCTCCAAATTGGCCAAAAAAAGCGTTGCTGATTTTTCCTGGAAAATACACTAAAAATCTTACGAGCCGTTTCCGAGTAATCACACCTTCTCCAAATTGGCCAAAAAAAGCGTTGTTGATTTTTCCTGGAAAATACACTAAAAATCCTACGAGCCGTTCCCGAGTAATCACACCTTCTCCAAATTGGCCAAAAAAAAGCGTTGCTGATTTTTCCTGGAAAATACACTAAAAAACCTACGAGCCATTCCCGAGTAATCACACCTTCTCCAAATTGGCAAAAAAAAGCGTTGCTGATTTTTCCTGGAAAATACACTAAAAATCCTACGAGCCGTTCCCGAGTAATCACACCTTCTCCAAATTGGCCAAAAAAAAGCGTTGCTGATTTTTCCTGGAAAATACACTAAAAATCTTACGAGCCGTTCCCGAGTAATCACACCTTCTCCAAATTGGCCAAAAAAAGCGTTGCTGATTTTTCATGGAAAATACACTAAAAAACCTACGAGCCGTTCCCGAGTAATCACACCTTCTCCAAATTGGCCAAAAAAAGCGTTGCTGATTTTTCCTGGAAAATACACTAAAAATCCTACGAGCCATTCCCGAGTAATCCCATCTTCTCCAAATTAGAAAAAAAAGCGTTGCTGATTTTTCCTGGAAAATACACTAAAAATCCTACGAGCAGTTCCCGAGTAATCACACCTTCTCCAAATTGGCCAAAAAAAGCGTTGCTGATTTTTCCTGGAAAATACACTAAAAATCCTACGAGCCATTCCCGAGTAATCCCATCTTCTCCAAATTAGAAAAAAAAGCGTTGCTGATTTTTCCTGGAAAATACACTAAAAATCCTACGAGCAGTTCCCGAGTAATCACACCTTCTCCAAATTGGCCAAAAAAAAGCGTTGCTGATTTTTCCTGGAAAATACACTAAAAAACCTACGAGCCGTTCCCGAGTAATCACACCTTCTCCAAATTGGCCAAAAAAAAAGCGTTGCTGATTTTTCCTGGAAAATACATCAAAAATCTTACGAGCCGTTCCCGAGTAATCACACCTTCTCCAAATTGGCCAAAAAAAGCGTTGCTGATTTTTCCTGGAAAATACACTAAAAAACCTACGAGCCGTTCCCGAGTAATCCCATCTTCTCCAAATTAGAAAAAAAAGCGTTGCTGATTTTTCCTGGAAAATACACTAAAAATCTTACGAGCCGTTCCCGAGTAATCACACCTTCTCCAAATTGGCCAAAAAAAGCGTTGCTGATTTTTCCTGGAAAAAACATCAAAAATCTTACGAGCCGTTCCGGAGTAATCACACCTTCTCCAAATTGGCCACAAAAAGCGTTGCACATTTTTCCTGGAAAATACACTAAAAATCCTACGAGCAGTTCCCGAGTAATCCCATCTTCTCCAAATTAGCAACAAAAAGCGTTGCTGATTTTTCCTGGAAAATACACTAAAAAACCTACGAGCCGTTCCCGAGTAATCACACCTTCTCCAAATTGGCCAAAAAAAGCGTTGCTGATTTTTCCTGGAAATTACACTTAAAATCCTACGAGCCGTTCCCGAGTAATCACACCTTCTCCAAATTGGCCAAAAAAAAGCGTTGCTGATTTTTCCTGAAAAATACACTAAAAAACCTACGAGCCGTTCCCGAGTAATCCCATCTTCTCCAAATTGGCAAAAAAAAGCGTTGCTGATTTTTCCTGGAAAATACACTAAAAATCCTACGAGCCGTTCCCGAGAAATCACACCTTCTCCAAATTGGCCAAAAAAAGCGTTGTTGATTTTTCCTGGAAAATACACTAAAAAACCTACGAGCCGTTCCCGAGTAATCCCATCTTCTCCAAATTAGCAAAAAAAAAGCGTTGCTGATTTTTCCTGGAAAATACACTAAAAATCCTACGAGCCGTTCCCGAGTAATCACACCTTCTCCAAATTGGCCAAAAAAAGCGTTGCTGATTTTTCCTGGAAAAAACATCAAAAATCTTACGAGCCGTTCCCGAGTAATCACACCTTCTCCAAATTGGCCAAAAAAAGCGTTGTTGATTTTTCCTGGAAAATACACTAAAAAACCTACGAGCCGTTCCCGAGTAATCACACCTTCTCCAAATTGGCCAAAAAAAGCGTTGCTGATTTTTCCTGGAAAAAACATCAAAAATCTTACGAGCCGTTCCCGAGTAATCACACCTTCTCCAAATTGGCCAAAAAAAGCGTTGTTGATTTTTCCTGGAAAATACACTAAAAAACCTACGAGCCGTTCCCGAGTAATCCCATCTTCTCCAAATTGGCAAAAAAAAGCGTTGCTGATTTTTCCTGGAAAATACACTAAAAATCTTACGAGCCGTTCCCGAGTAATCCCATCTTCTCCAAATTGGCCAAAAAAAAGCGTTGCTGATTTTTCCTGGAAAATACACTAAAAATCCTACGAGCCGTTCCCGAGTAATCACAGCTTCTCCAAATTGGCCAAAAAAAGCGTTGCTGATTTTTCCTGGAAAAAACATCAAAAATCCTACGAGCCGTTCCCGAGTAATCACACCTTCTCCAAATTGGCCAAAAAAAAGCGTTGCTGATTTTTCCTGGAAAATACACTAAAAATCCTACGAGCCGTTCCCGAGTAATCACACCTTCTCCAAATTGGCCAAAAAAAGCGTTGCTGATTTTTCCTGGAAAATACACTAAAAATCCTACGAGCCGTTCCCGAGTAATCACACCTTCTCCAAATTGGCCAAAAAAAGCGTTGTTGATTTTTCCTGGAAAATACACTAAAAATCCTACGAGCCGTTCCCGAGTAATCACAGCTTCTCCAAATTGGCCAAAAAAAGCGTTGCTGATTTTTCCTGGAAAAAACATCAAAAATCTTACGAGCCGTTCCCGAGTAATCACACCTTCACCAAATTGGCCAAAAAAAGCGTTGCTGATTTTTCCTGGAAAATACACTAAAAATCCTACGAGCCGTTCCCGAGTAATCCCATCTTCTCCAAATTAGAAAAAAAAGCGTTGCTGATTTTTCCTGGAAAATTCACTAAAAATCCTACGAGCCGTTCCCGAGTAATCACACCATCTCCAAATTGGCCAAAAAAAGCGTTGCTGATTTTTCCTGGAAAATACACTAAAAATTCTACGAGCCGTTCCCGAGTAATCACACCTTCTCCAAATTGGCCAAAAAAAGCGTTGCTGATTTTTCCTGGAAAATACACTAAAAATCCTACGAGCCGTTCCCGAGTAATCACACCTTCTCCAAATTGGCCAAAAAAAGCGTTGCTGATTTTTCCTGGAAAAAACATCAAAAATCCTACGAGCCGTTCCCGAGTAATCACACCTTCTCCAAATTGGCCAAAAAAAAAGTGTTGCTGATTTTTCCTGGAAAATACACTAAAAATCCTACGAGCCGTTCCCGAGTAATCACACCTTCTCCAAATTGGCAAAAAAAAGCGTTGCTGATTTTTCCTGGAAAATACACTAAAAATCCTACGAGCCGTTCCCGAGTAATCACACCTTCTCCAAATTGGCCAAAAAAAGCGTTGTTGATTTTTCCTGGAAAATACACTAAAAATCTTACGAGCCGTTCCCGAGTAATCACACCTTCTCCAAATTGGCCAAAAAAAGCGTTGCTGATTTTTCCTGGAAAATACAATAAAAATCCTACGAGCCGTTCCCGAGTAATCACACCTTCTCCAAATTGGCCAAAAAAAGCGTTGCACATTTTTCCTGGAAAATACACTAAAAATCTTACGAGCCGTTCCGGAGTAATCCCATCTTCTCCAAATTAGCAAAAAAAAGCGTTGCTGATTTTTCCTGGAAAATATATTAAAAATTTTATGAGCCGTTCCCGAGTAATCACACCTTCTCCAAATTGGCCAAAAAAAAGCGTTGTTGATTTTTCCTGGAAAATACACTAAAAATCCTACGAGCCGTTCCCGAGTAATCACAGCTTCTCCAAATTGGCCAAAAAAAGCGTTGTTGATTTTTCCTGGAAAATACACTAAAAATCTTACGAGCCGTTCCCGAGTAATCCCATCTTCTCCAAATTAGAAAAAAAAGCGTTGCTGATTTTTCCTGGAAAATACACTAAAAATCTTACGAGCCGTTTCCGAGTAATCACACCTTCTCCAAATTGGCCAAAAAAAAGCGTTGCTGATTTTTCCTGGAAAATACACTAAAAATCTTACGAGCCGTTCCCGAGTAATCACACCTTCTCCAAATTGGCCAAAAAAAAGCGTTGCTGATTTTTCCTGGAAAATACACTAAAAAACCTACGAGCCGTTCCCGAGTAATCACACCTTCTCCAAATTGGCCAAAAAAAGCGTTGTTGATTTTTCCTGGAAAATACACTAAAAATCTTACGAGCCGTTCCCGAGTAATCACACCTTCTCCAAATTGGCCAAAAAAAAGCGTTGCTGATTTTTCCTGGAAAAAACATCAAAAATCTTACGAGCCGTTCCCGAGTAATCACACCTTCTCCAAATTGGCCAAAAAAAAAGCGTTGCACATTTTTCCTGGAAAATACACTAAAAAACCTACGAGCCGTTCCCGAGTAATCCCATCTTCTCCAAATTAGAAAAAAAAGCGTTGCTGATTTTTCCTGGAAAATACACTAAAAATCCTACGAGCCGTTCCCGAGTAATCACACCTTCTCCAAATTGGCCAAAAAAAGCGTTGCACATTTTTCCTGGAAAATACACTAAAAAACCTACGAGCCGTTCCCGAGTAATCACACCTTCTCCAAATTGGCCAAAAAAATCGTTGCTGATTTTTCCTGGAAAATACACTAAAAATCCTACGAGCAGTTCCCGAGTAATCACACCTTCTCCAAATTGGCCAAAAAAAGCGTTGCTGATTTTTCCTGGAAAATACACTAAAAATCTTACGAGCCGTTCCCGAGTAATCACACCTTCTCCAAATTGGCCAAAAAAAGCGTTGCTGATTTTTCCTGGAAAATACACTAAAAATCTTACGAGCCGTTCCCGAGTAATCACACCTTCTCCAAATTGGCAAAAAAAAGCGTTGCTGATTTTTCCTGGAAAATACACTAAAAAACCTACGAGCCGTTCCCGAGTAATCACACCTTCTCCAAATTGGCCAAAAAAAGCGTTGCACATTTTTCCTGGAAAATACACTAAAAATCCTACGAGCCGTTCCCGAGTAATCACACCTTCTCCAAATTGGCCAAAAAAAGCGTTGTTGATTTTTCCTGGAAAAAACATCAAAAATCTTACGAGCCGTTCCCGAGTAATCACACCTTCTCCAAATTGGCCAAAAAAAGCGTTGCTGATTTTTCCTGGAAAATACACTAAAAATCTTACGAGCCGTTCCCGAGTAATCACACCTTCTCCAAATTGGCCAAAAAAAGGCGTTGCTGATTTTTCCTGGAAAATACACTAAAAAACCTACGAGCCGTTCCCGAGTAATCACACCTTCTCCAAATTGGCCAAAAAAAAACCTTGCTGATTTTTCCTGGAAAATACACTAAAAATCCTACGAGCCGTTCCCGAGTAATCACACCTTCTCCAAATTGGCCAAAAAAAGCGTTGCACATTTTTCCTGGAAAATACACTAAAAAACCTACGAGCCGTTCCCGAGTAATCCCATCTTCTCCAAATTGGCCAAAAAAAAGCGTTGCTGATTTTTCCTGGAAAATACACTAAAAAACCTACGAGCCGTTCCCGAGTAATCACACTTTCTCCAAATTGGCCAAAAAAAGCGTTGCACATTTTTCCTGGAAAATACACTAAAAATCCTACGAGCCGTTCCCGAGTAATCACACTTTCTCCAAATTGGCAAAAAAAGCGTTGCTGATTTTTCCTGGAAAATACACTAAAAATCCTACGAGCCGTTCCCGAGTAATCACACCATCTCCAAATTGGCAAAAAAAAGCGTTGCTGATTTTTCCTGGAAAATACACTAAAAATCCTACGAGCCGTTCCCGAGTAATCACACCTTCTCCAAATTAGAAAAAAAAGGGTTGCTGATTTTTCCTGGAAAATACACTAAAAATCCTACGAGCCGTTCCCGAGTAATCACACCTTCTCCAAATTGGCCAAAAAAAGCGTTGTTGATTTTTCCTGGAAAAAAAAAAATAAAAATCCTACGAGCCGTTCCCGAGTAATCACAGCTTCTCCAAATTGGCCAAAAAAAAGCGTTGCTGATTTTTCCTGGAAAAAACATCAAAAATCTTACGAGCCGTTCCCGAGTAATCACACCTTCTCCAAATTGGCCAAAAAAAGCGTTGCTGATTTTTCCTGGAAAATACACTAAAAATCCTACGAGCCGTTCCCGAGTAATCCCATCTTCTCCAAATTAGAAAAAAAAGCGTTGCTGATTTTTCCTGGAAAATACACTAAAAATCCTACGAGCCGTTCCCGAGTAATCCCATCTTCTCCAAATTGGCAAAAAAAAGCGTTGCTGATTTTTCCTGGAAAATACACTAAAAAACCTACGAGCCGTTCCCGAGTAATCCCATCTTCTCCAAATTAGAAAAAAAAGCGTTGCTGATTTTTCCTGGAAAATACACTAAAAATCCTACGAGCCGTTCCCGAGTAATCACACCATCTCCAAATTGGCCAAAAAAAGCGTTGCTGATTTTTCCTGGAAAATACACTAAAAAACCTACGAGCCGTTCCCGAGTAATCACACCTTCTCCAAATTAGAAAAAAAAGCGTTGTTGATTTTTCCTGGAAAATACACTAAAAATCCTACGAGCCGTTCCCGAGTAATCACACCTTCTCCAAATTGGCCAAAAAAAGCGTTGCTGATTTTTCCTGGAAAATACACTAAAAATTCTACGAGCCGTTCCCGAGTAATCACACCTTCTCCAAATTGGCCAAAAAAAGAGTTGCTGATTTTTCCTGGAAAATACACTAAAAATCCTACGAGCCGTTCCCGAGTAATCACACCTTCTCCAAATTGGCCAAAAAAAGCGTTGCTGATTTTTCCTGGAAAAAACATCAAAAATCCTACGAGCCGTTCCCGAGTAATCACACCTTCTCCAAATTGGCCAAAAAAAAAGCGTTGCTGATTTTTCCTGGAAAATACACTAAAAATCCTACGAGCCGTTCCCGAGTAATCACACCTTCTCCAAATTGGCAAAAAAAAGCGTTGCTGATTTTTCCTGGAAAATACACTAAAAATCCTACGAGCCGTTCCCGAGTAATAAAACCTTCTCCAAATTGGCCAAAAAAAGCGTTGTTGATTTTTCCTGGAAAATACACTAAAAATCTTACGAGCCGTTCCCGAGTAATCACACCTTCTCCAAATTGGCCAAAAAAAGCGTTGCTGATTTTTCCTGGAAAATACACTAAAAATCCTACGAGCCGTTCCCGAGTAATCACACCTTCTCCAAATTGGCCAAAAAAAGCGTTGCACATTTTTCCTGGAAAATACACTAAAAATCTTACGAGCCGTTCCGGAGTAATCCCATCTTCTCCAAATTAGCAAAAAAAAGCGTTGCTGATTTTTCCTGGAAAATATATTAAAAATTTTATGAGCCGTTCCCGAGTAATCACACCTTCTCCAAATTGGCCAAAAAAAAGCGTTGCTGATTTTTCCTGGAAAATACACTAAAAATCTTACGAGCCGTTCCCGAGTAATCACACCTTCTCCAAATTGGCCAAAAAAAAGCGTTGCTGATTTTTCCTGGAAAATACACTAAAAAACTTACGAGCCGTTCCCGAGTAATCACACCTTCTCCAAATTGGCCAAAAAAAGCGTTGTTGATTTTTCCTGGAAAATACACTAAAAATCTTACGAGCCGTTCCCGAGTAATCACACCTTCTCCAAATTGGCCAAAAAAAAGCGTTGCTGATTTTTCCTGGAAAAAACATCAAAAATCTTACGAGCCGTTCCCGAGTAATCACACCTTCTCCAAATTGGCCAAAAAAAAGCGTTGCACATTTTTCCTGGAAAATACACTAAAAAACCTACGAGCCGTTCCCGAGTAATCCCATCTTCTCCAAATTAGAAAAAAAAGCGTTGCTGATTTTTCCTGGAAAATACACTAAAAATCCTACGAGCCGTTCCCGAGTAATCACACCTTCTCCAAATTGGCCAAAAAAAGCGTTGCACATTTTTCCTGGAAAATACACTAAAAAACCTACGAGCCGTTCCCGAGTAATCACACCTTCTCCAAATTGGCAAAAAAAAGCGTTGCTGATTTTTCCTGGAAAATACACTAAAAAACCTACGAGCCGTTCCCGAGTAATCACACCTTCTCCAAATTGGCCAAAAAAAGCGTTGCACATTTTTCCTGGAAAATACACTAAAAATCCTACGAGCCGTTCCCGAGTAATCACACCTTCTCCAAATTGGCCAAAAAAAGCGTTGTTGATTTTTCCTGGAAAAAACATCAAAAATCTTACGAGCCGTTCCCGAGTAATCACACCTTCTCCAAATTGGCCAAAAAAAGCGTTGCTGATTTTTCCTGGAAAATACACTAAAAATCTTACGAGCCGTTCCCGAGTAATCACACCTTCTCCAAATTGGCCAAAAAAAGGCGTTGCTGATTTTTCCTGGAAAATACACTAAAAAACCTACGAGCCGTTCCCGAGTAATCACACCTTCTCCAAATTGGCCAAAAAAAGCGTTGCACATTTTTCCTGGAAAATACACTAAAAATCTTACGAGCCGTTCCCGAGTAATCACACCTTCTCCAAATTGGCAAAAAAAAAGCGTTGCTGATTTTTCCTGGAAAATACACTAAAAATCTTACGAGCCGTTCCCGAGTAATCACACCATCTCCAAATTGGCCAAAAAAAGCGTTGCTGATTTTTCCTGGAAAAAACATCAAAAATCTTACGAGCCGTTCCCGAGTAATCACACCTTCTCCAAATTGGCCAAAAAAAGCGTTGCTGATTTTTCCTGAAAAATACACTAAAAAACCTACGAGCCGTTCCCGAGTAATCCCATCTTCTCCAAATTAGAAAAAAAAGCGTTGCTGATTTTTCCTGGAAAATACACTAAAAAACCTACGAGCCGTTCCCAAATAATCACACCTTCTCCAAATTGGCCAAAAAAAAAACCTTGCTGATTTTTCCTGGAAAATACACTTAAAATCCTACGAGCCGTTCCCGAGTAATCACACCTTCTCCAAATTGGCCAAAAAAAGCGTTGCACATTTTTCCTGGAAAATACACTAAAAAACCTACGAGCCGTTCCCGAGTAATCCCATCTTCTCCAAATTGGCCAAAAAAAAGCGTTGCTGATTTTTCCTGGAAAATACACTAAAAAACCTACGAGCCGTTCCCGAGTAATCACACTTTCTCCAAATTGGCCAAAAAAAGCGTTGCTGATTTTTCCTGGAAAATACACTAAAAATCCTACGAGCCGTTCCCGAGTAATCACACTTTCTCCAAATTGGCAAAAAAAAGCGTTGCTGATTTTTCCTGGAAAATACACTAAAAATCCTACGAGCCGTTCCCGAGTAATCACACCATCTCCAAATTGGCAAAAAAAAAGCGTTGCTGATTTTTCCTGGAAAATACACTAAAAATCCTACGAGCCGTTCCCGAGTAATCACACCTTCTCCAAATTAGAAAAAAAAAGGGTTGCTGATTTTTCCTGGAAAATACACTAAAAATCCTACGAGCCGTTCCCGAGTAATCACACCTTCTCCAAATTGGCCAAAAAAAGCGTTGTTGATTTTTCCTGGAAAATACACTAAAAATCCTACGAGCCGTTCCCGAGTAATCACAGCTTCTCCAAATTGGCCAAAAAAAAGCGTTGCTGATTTTTCCTGGAAAAAACATCAAAAATCTTACGAGCCGTTCCCGAGTAATCACACCTTCTCCAAATTGGCCAAAAAAAGCGTTGCTGATTTTTCCTGGAAAATACACTAAAAATCCTACGAGCCGTTCCCGAGTAATCCCATCTTCTCCAAATTAGAAAAAAAAGCGTTGCTGATTTTTCCTGGAAAATACACTAAAAATCCTACGAGCCGTTCCCGAGTAATCCCATCTTCTCCAAATTGGCAAAAAAAAGCGTTGCTGATTTTTCCTGGAAAATACACTAAAAAACCTACGAGCCGTTCCCGAGTAATCCCATCTTCTCCAAATTAGAAAAAAAAGCGTTGCTGATTTTTCCTGGAAAATACACTAAAAATCCTACGAGCCGTTCCCGAGTAATCACACCATCTCCAAATTGGCCAAAAAAAGCGTTGCTGATTTTTCCTGGAAAATACACTAAAAAACCTACGAGCCGTTCCCGAGTAATCACACCTTCTCCAAATTGGCCAAAAAAAGCGTTGCTGATTTTTCCTGGAAAAAACATCAAAAATCCTACGAGCCGTTCCCGAGTAATCACACCTTCTCCAAATTGGCCAAAAAAAAAGCGTTGCTGATTTTTCCTGGAAAATACACTAAAAATCCTACGAGCCGTTCCCGAGTAATCACACCTTCTCCAAATTGGCAAAAAAAAGCGTTGCTGATTTTTCCTGGAAAATACACTAAAAATCCTACGAGCCGTTCCCGAGTAATCACACCTTCTCCAAATTGGCCAAAAAAAGCGTTGTTGATTTTTCCTGGAAAATACACTAAAAATCTTACGAGCCGTTCCCGAGTAATCACACCTTCTCCAAATTGGCCAAAAAAAGCGTTGCTGATTTTTCCTGGAAAATACACTAAAAATCCTACGAGCCGTTCCCGAGTAATCACACCTTCTCCAAATTGGCCAAAAAAAGCGTTGCACATTTTTCCTGGAAAATACACTAAAAATCTTACGAGCCGTTCCGGAGTAATCCCATCTTCTCCAAATTAGCAAAAAAAAGCGTTGCTGATTTTTCCTGGAAAATATATTAAAAATTTTATGAGCCGTTCCCGAGTAATCACACCTTCTCCAAATTGGCCAAAAAAAAGCGTTGTTGATTTTTCCTGGAAAATACACTAAACATCCTACGAGCCGTTCCCGAGTAATCACAGCTTCTCCAAATTGGCCAAAAAAAGCGTTGTTGATTTTTCCTGGAAAATACACTAAAAATCTTACGAGCCGTTCCCGAGTAATCCCATCTTCTCCAAATTAGAAAAAAAAGCGTTGCTGATTTTTCCTGGAAAATACACTAAAAATCTTACGAGCCGTTTCCGAGTAATCACACCTTCTCCAAATTGGCCAAAAAAAAGCGTTGCTGATTTTTCCTGGAAAATACACTAAAAATCTTACGAGCCGTTCCCGAGTAATCACACCTTCTCCAAATTGGCCAAAAAAAAGCGTTGCTGATTTTTCCTGGAAAATACACTAAAAAACCTACGAGCCGTTCCCGAGTAATCCCATCTTCTCCAAATTGGCAAAAAAAAGCGTTGTTGATTTTTCCTGGAAAATACACTAAAAATCTTACGAGCCGTTCCCGAGTAATCCCATCTTCTCCAAATTGGCCAAAAAAAAGCGTTGCTGATTTTTCCTGGAAAAAACATCAAAAATCTTACGAGCCGTTCCGAGTAATCACACCTTCTCCAAATTGGCCAAAAAAAGCGTTGCTGATTTTTCCTGGAAAATACACTAAAAATCTTACGAGCCGTTCCCGAGTAATCACACCTTCTCCAAATTGGCCAAAAAAAGCGTTGCTGATTTTTCCTGGAAAATACACTAAAAATCCTACGAGCCGTTCCCGAGTAATCACACCTTCTCCAAATTGGCCAAAAAAAGCGTTGTTGATTTTTCCTGGAAAATACACTAAAAATCTTACGAGCCGTTCCCGAGTAATCACACCTTCTCCAAATTGGCCAAAAAAAAGCGTTGCTGATTTTTCCTGGAAAAAACATCAAAAATCTTACGAGCCGTTCCCGAGTAATCACACCTTCTCCAAATTGGCCAAAAAAAAGCGTTGCACATTTTTCCTGGAAAATACACTAAAAAACCTACGAGCCGTTCCCGAGTAATCCCATCTTCTCCAAATTAGAAAAAAAAGCGTTGCTGATTTTTCCTGGAAAAATACACTAAAAATCCTACGAGCCGTTCCCGAGTAATCACACCTTCTCCAAATTGGCCAAAAAAAGCGTTGCACATTTTTCCTGGAAAATACACTAAAAAACCTACGAGCCGTTCCCGAGTAATCACACCTTCTCCAAATTGGCCAAAAAAAGCGTTGCTGATTTTTCCTGGAAAATACACTAAAAATCCTACGAGCAGTTCCCGAGTAATCACACCTTCTCCAAATTGGCCAGAAAAAGCGTTGTTGATTTTTCCTGGAAAATACACTAAAAATCTTACGAGCCGTTCCCGAGTAATCACACCTTCTCCAAATTGGCCATAAAAAGCGTTGTTGATTTTTCCTGGAAAATACACTAAAAATCTTACGAGCCGTTCCCGAGTAATCACACCTTCTCCAAATTGGCAAAAAAAAGCGTTGCTGATTTTTCCTGGAAAATACACTAAAAATCCTACGAGCCGTTCCCGAGTAATCACACCTTCTCCAAATTAGAAAAAAAAGCGTTGCTGATTTTTCCTGGAAAATACACTAAAAATCCTACGAGCCGTTCCCGAGTAATCACACCTTCTCCAAATTGGCCAAAAAAAGCGTTGTTGATTTTTCCTGGAAAAAACATCAAAAATCTTACGAGCCGTTCCCGAGTAATCACACCTTCTCCAAATTGGCCAAAAAAAGCGTTGCTGATTTTTCCTGGAAAATACACTAAAAATCTTACGAGCCGTTCCCGAGTAATCACACCTTCTCCAAATTGGCCAAAAAAGGGCGTTGCTGATTTTTCCTGGAAAATACACTAAAAAACCTACGAGCCGTTCCCGAGTAATCACACCTTCTCCAAATTGGCCAAAAAAAGCGTTGCACATTTTTCCTGGAAAATACACTAAAAATCTTACGAGCCGTTCCCGAGTAATCACACCTTCTCCAAATTGGCAAAAAAAAAGCGTTGCTGATTTTTCCTGGAAAATACACTAAAAATCTTACGAGCCGTTCCCGAGTAATCACACCATCTCCAAATTGGCCAAAAAAAGCGTTGCTGATTTTTCCTGGAAAAAACATCAAAAATCTTACGAGCCGTTCCCGAGTAATCACACCTTCTCCAAATTGGCCAAAAAAAGCGTTGCTGATTTTTCCTGAAAAATACACTAAAAAACCTACGAGCCGTTCCCGAGTAATCCCATCTTCTCCAAATTAGAAAAAAAATCGTTGCTGATTTTTCCTGGAAAATACACTAAAAAACCTACGAGCCGTTCCCGAGTAATCACACCTTCTCCAAATTGGCCAAAAAAAAACCTTGCTGATTTTTCCTGGAAAATACACTAAAAATCCTACGAGCCGTTCCCGAGTAATCACACCTTCTCCAAATTGGCCAAAAAAAGCGTTGCACATTTTTCCTGGAAAATACACTAAAAAACCTACGAGCCGTTCCCGAGTAATCCCATCTTCTCCAAATTGGCCAAAAAAAAGCGTTGCTGATTTTTCCTGGAAAATACACTAAAAAACCTACGAGCCGTTCCCGAGTAATCACACTTTCTCCAAATTGGCAAAAAAAAGCGTTGCTGATTTTTCCTGGAAAATACACTAAAAATCCTACGAGCCGTTCCCGAGTAATCACACCATCTCCAAATTGGCCAAAAAAAGCGTTGCTGATTTTTCCTGGAAAATACACTAAAAATCTTACGAGCCGTTCCCGAGTAATCACACCTTCTCCAAATTGGCCAAAAAAAAGCGTTGCTGATTTTTCCTGGAAAATACACTTAAAAACCTACGAGCCGTTCCCGAGTAATCACACCTTCTCCAAATTGGCAAAAAAAAAAGCGTTGCACATTTTTCCTGGAAAATACAGTAAAAATCTTACGAGCCGTTCCGAAGTAATCACACTTTCTCCAAATTGGCAAAAAAAAGCGTTGCTGATTTTTCCTGGAAAATACACTAAAAATCTTACGAGCCGTTCCCGAGTAATCACACCTTCTCCAAATTGGCCAAAAAAAAGCGTTGCTGATTTTTCCTGGAAAATACACTAAAAATCTTACGAGCCGTTCCCGAGTAATCACACCTTCTCCAAATTGGCCAAAAAAAGTGTTGCTGATTTTTCCTGGAAAATACACTAAAAATCTTACGAGCCGTTCCCGAGTAATCACACCTTCTCCAAATTGGCCAAAAAAAAGCGTTGCTGATTTTTCCTGGAAAATACATCAAAAATCTTACGAGCCGTTCCCGAGTAATCACAGCTTCTCCAAATTGGCCAAAAAAAGCGTTGTTGATTTTTCCTGGAAAATACACTAAAAATCTTACGAGCCGTTCCCGAGTAATCACACCTTCTCCAAATTGGCCAAAAAAAAGCGTTGCTGATTTTTCCTGGAAAATACACTAAAAATTTTACGAGCCGTTCCCGAGTAATCACACCTTCTCCAAATTGGCCAAAAAAAAGCGTTGCTGATTTTTCCTGGAAAATACACTAAAAAACCTACGAGCCGTTCCCGAGTAATCACACCTTCTCCAAATTGGCCAAAAAAAGTGTTGCTGATTTTTCCTGGAAAATATATTAAAAATTTTATGAGCCGTTCCCGAGTAATCACACCTTCTCCAAATTGGCCAAAAAAAAGCGTTGTTGATTTTTCCTGGAAAATACACTAAAAATCCTACGAGCCGTTCCCGAGTAATCACACCATCTCCAAATTGGCCAAAAAAAGCGTTGCTGATTTTTCCTGGAAAAAACATCAAAAATCTTACGAGCCGTTCCCGAGTAATCACACCTTCTCCAAATTGGCAAAAAAAAGCGTTGTTGATTTTTCCTGGAAAATACACTAAAAATCCTACGAGCCGTTCCCGAGTAATCACACCTTCTCCAAATTTGCCAAAAAAAGCGTTGTTGATTTTTCCTGGAAAAAACATCAAAAATCCTACGAGCCGTTCCCGAGTAATCCCATCTTCTCCAAATTAGCAAAAAAAAGCGTTGCTGATTTTTCCTGGAAAATATATTAAAAATTTTATGAGCCGTTCCCGAGTAATCACACCTTCTCCAAATTGGCAAAAAAAAAAGCGTTGCTGATTTTTCCTGGAAAATACACTAAAAATCTTACGAGCCGTTCCCGAGTAATCACACCTTCTCAAAATTGGCCAAAAAAAAGCGTTGCTGATTTTTCCTGGAAAATACACTAAAAAACCTACGAGCCGTTCCCGAGTAATCCCATCTTCTCCAAATTGGCCAAAAAAAGTGTTGCTGATTTTTCCTGGAAAAAACATCAAAAATCTAACGAGCCGTTCCCGAGTAATCACACCTTCTCCAAATTGGCCAAAAAAAGCGTTGCTGATTTTTCCTGGAAAATACACTAAAAAACCTACGAGCCGTTCCCGAGTAATCACACCTTCTCCAAATTGGCAAAAAAAAGCGTTGCTAATTTTTCCTGGAAAATACACTTAAAATCCTACGAGCCGTTCCCGAGTAATCACACCTTCTCCAAATTGGCAAAAAAAAGCGTTGCACATTTTTCCTGGAAAATACACTAAAAATCTTACGAGCCGTTCCGGAGTAATCACACTTTCTCCAAATTGGCAAAAAAAAGCGTTGCTGATTTTTCCTGGAAAATACACTAAAAATCTTACGAGCCGTTCCCGAGTAATCACACCTTCTCCACACTAAAAATCTTACGAGCCGTTCCCGAGTAATCACACCTTCTCGAAATTGGCCAAAAAAAGCGTTGTTGATTTTTCCTGGAAAATACACTAAAAATCTTACAAGCCGTTCCCGAGTAATCACACCTTCTCCAAATTGGCAAAAAAAAGCGTTGCTGATTTTTCCTGGAAAATACACTAAAAAACCTACGAGCCGTTCCCGAGTAATCACACCTTCTCCAAATTAGAAAAAAAAGCGTTGCTGATTTTTCCTGGAAAATACACTAAAAAACCTACGAGCCGTTCCCGAGTAATCACACCTTCTCCAAATTGGCCAAAAAAAAAGCGTTGCTGATTTTTCCTGGAAAATACACTAAAAAACCTACGAGCCGTTCCCGAGTAATCACACTTTCTCCAAATTGGCCAAAAAAAAACCTTGCTGATTTTTCCTGGAAAATACACTAAAAATCCTACGAGCCGTTCCCGAGTAATCACACCTTCTCCAAATTGGCCAAAAAAAGCGTTGTTGATTTTTCCTGGAAAATACACTAAAAATCCTACGAGCCGTTCCCGAGTAATCACAGCTTCTCCAAATTGGCCAAAAAAAGCGTTGTTGATTTTTCCTGGAAATTACACTAAAAAACCTACGAGCCGTTCCCGAGTAATCCCATCTTCTCCAAATTGGCTAAAAAAAAGCGTTGTTGATTTTTCCTGGAAAATACACTAAAAATCCTACGAGCCGTTCCCGAGTAATCACACCTTCTCCAAATTGGCCAAAAAAAAACCTTGCTGATTTTTCCTGGAAAATACACTAAAAAACCTACGAGCCGTTCCCGAGTAATCCCATCTTCTCCAAATTGGCCAAAAAAAAAGCGTTGCTGATTTTTCCTGGAAAATACACTAAAAATCCTACGAGCCGTTCCCGAGTAATCACACCTTCTCCAAATTGGCAAAAAAAAGCGTTGCTGATTTTTCCTGAAAAATACACTAAAAAACCTACGAGCCGTTCCCGAGTAATCACACCTTCTCCAAATTGGCCAAAAAAAGCGTTGTTGATTTTTCCTGGAAAATACACTAAAAATCTTACGAGCCGTTCCCGAGTAATCACACCTTCTCCAAATTGGCCAAAAAAAGCGTTGCTGATTTTTCCTGGAAAAAACATCAAAAATCTTACGAGCCGTTCCCGAGTAATCCCATCTTCTCCAAATTAGAAAAAAAAAAAGCGTTGCTGATTTTTCCTGAAAAATACACTAAAAAACCTACGAGCCGTTCCCGAGTAATCCCATCTTCTCCGAATTGGCCAAAAAAAGCGTTGCTGATTTTTCCTGGAAAATACACTAAAAAACCTACGAGCCGTTCCCGAGTAATCCCATCTTCTCCAAATTAGAAAAAAAAGCGTTGCTGATTTTTCCTGGAAAATACACTAAAAAACCTACGAGCCGTTCCCGAGTAATCCCATCTTCTCCAAATTGGCAAAAAAAAGCGTTGCTGATTTTTCCTGGAAAATACACTAAAAATCCTACGAGCAGTTCCCGAGTAATCACACCTTCTCCAAATTGGCCAAAAAAAGCGTTGCTGATTTTTCCTGGAAAAAACATCAAAAATCCTACGAGCCGTTCCCGAGTAATCACAGCTTCTCCAAATTGGCCAAAAAAAAGCGTTGTTGATTTTTCCTGGAAATTACACTAAAAACCTACGAGCCGTTCCCGAGTAATCACACCTTCTCCAAATTGGCCAAAAAAAGCGTTGCTGATTTTTCCTGGAAAATACACTAAAAATCTTACGAGCCGTTCCCGAGTAATCACACCTTCTCCAAATTGGCCAAAAAAAAGCGTTGTTGATTTTTCCTGGAAAATACACAAAAAACCTACGAGCCGTTCCCGAGTAATCACACCTTCTCCAAATTGGCCAAAAAAAGCGTTGCTGATTTTTCCTGGAAAATACACTAAAAATCTTACGAGCCGTTCCCGAGTAATCACACCTTCTCCAAATTGGCAAAAAAAGCGTTGCTGATTTTTCCTGGAAAATACACTAAAAAACCTACGAGCCGTTCCCGAGTAATCCCATCTTCTCCAAATTGGCCAAAAAAAGCGTTGCTGATTTTTCCTGGAAAATACACTAAAAATCCTACGAGCCGTTCCCGAGTAATCCCATCTTCTCCAAATTGGCCAAAAAAAGCGTTGCTGATTTTTCCTGGAAAATACACTAAAAAACCTACGAGCCGTTCCCGAGTAATCCCATCTTCTCCAAATTAGAAAAAAAAGCGTTGCTGATTTTTCCTGGAAAATACACTAAAAATCCTACGAGCCGTTCCCGAGTAATCACACCATCTCCAAATTGGCCAAAAAAAGCGTTGCTGATTTTTCCTGAAAAATACATCAAAAATCTTACGAGCCGTTCCCGAGTAATCACACCTTCTCCAAATTGGCCAAAAAAAAGCGTTGCTGATTTTTCCTGGAAAATACACTAAAAATCCTACGAGCCGTTCCCGAGTAATCACACCTTCTCCAAATTGGCCAAAAAAAGCGTTGCTGATTTTTCCTGGAAAATACACTAAAAATCCTACGAGCCGTTCCCGAGTAATCACACCTTATCCAAATTGGCCAAAAAAAGCGTTGTTGATTTTTCCTGGAAAAAACATCAAAAATCTAACGAGCCGTTCCCGAGTAATCACACCTTCTCCAAATTGGCCAAAAAAAAGCGTTGCTGATTTTTCCTGGAAAATACACTAAAAATCCTACGAGCCGTTCCCGAGTAATCACACCTTCTCCAAATTAGAAAAAAAAGCGTTGCTGATTTTTCCTGGAAAATACACTAAAAAACCTACGAGCCGTTCCCGAGTAATCACACCTTCTCCAAATTGGCCAAAAAAGCGTTGCTGATTTTTCCTGGAAAATACACTAAAAAACCTACGAGCCGTTCCCGAGTAATCCCATCTTCTCCAAATTAGAAAAAAAAGCGTTGCTGATTTTTCCTGGAAAATACACTAAAAATCTTACGAGCCGTTCCCGAGTAATCACACCTTCTCCAAATTGGCCAAAAAAAGCGTTGCTGATTTTTCCTGGAAAATACACTAAAAATCCTACGAGCCGTTCCCGAGTAATCACACCTTCTCCAAATTGGCCAAAAAAAGCGTTGCTGATTTTTCCTGGAAAAAACATCAAAAACCTACGAGCCGTTCCCGAGTAATCACACCTTCTCCAAATTAGAAAAAAAAGCGTTGCTGATTTTTCCTGGAAAATACACTAAAAAACCTACGAGCCGTTCCCGAGTAATCACACCTTCTCCAAATTAGAAAAAAAAGCGTTGTTGATTTTTCCTGAAAAATACACTAAAAAACCTACGAGCCGTTCCCGAGTAATCCCATCTTCTCCAAATTGGCCAAAAAAACCGTTGCTGATTTTTCCTGGAAAATACACTAAAAATCTTACGAGCCGTTCCCGAGTAATCACACCTTCTCCATCCAAATTGGCCAAAAAAAGCGTTGCTGATTTTTCCTGGAAAATACACTAAAAATCCTACGAGCCGTTCCCGAGTAATCACACCTTCTCCAAATTGGCCAAAAAAAGCGTTGTTGATTTTTGCTGGAAAATACACTAAAAATCTTACGAGCCGTTCCCGAGTAATCACACCTTCTCCAAATTGGCCAAAAAAAAGCGTTGCTGATTTTTCCTGGAAAAAACATCAAAAATCTTACGAGCCGTTCCCGAGTAATCACACCTTCTCCAAATTGGCCAAAAAAAGCGTTGCTGATTTTTCCTGAAAAATACATCAAAAATCTTACGAGCCGTTCCCGAGTAATCACACCTTCTCCAAATTAGAAAAAAAAGCGTTGCTGATTTTTCCTGGAAAATACACTAAAAATCCTACGAGCCGTTCCCGAGTAATCACACCTTCTCCAAATTGGCCAAAAAAAGCGTTGCTGATTTTTCCTGGAAAATACACTAAAAATCTTACGAACCGTTCCCGAGTAATCACACCTTCTCCAAATTGGCCAAAAAAAGCGTTGCTGATTTTTCCTGGAAAATACACTAAAAATCCTACGAGCCGTTCCCGAGTAATCACACCTTCTCCAAATTGGCCAAAAAAAGCGTTGTTGATTTTTCCTGGAAAATACACTAAAAAACCTACGAGCCGTTCCCGAGTAATCACACCTTCTCCAAATTGGCCAAAAAAAAACCTTGCTGATTTTTCCTGGAAAATACACTAAAAATCCTACGAGCCGTTCCCGAGTAATCACACCTTCTCCAAATTAGAAAAAAAAGCGTTGCTGATTTTTCCTGGAAAATACACTAAAAATCCTACGAGCCGTTCCCGAGTAATCACACCTTCTCCAAATTGGCCAAAAAAAGCGTTGTTGATTTTTCCTGGAAAATACACTAAAAATCTTACGAGCCGTTCCCGAGTAATCACACCTTCTCCAAATTGGCCAAAAAAAAGCGTTGCTGATTTTTCCTGGAAAATACACTAAAAAACCTACGAGCCGTTCCCGAGTAATCACACCTTCTCCAAATTGGCCAAAAGAAGCGTTGCTGATTTTTCCTGGAAAATACACTAAAAAACCTACGAGCCGTTCCCGAGTAATCACACCTTCTCCAAATTGGCCAAAAAAAAAGCGTTGCTGATTTTTCCTGGAAAATACACTAAAAATCCTACGAGCCGTTCCCGAGTAATCACACCTTCTCCAAATTGGCCAAAAAAAAGCGTTGCTGATTTTTCCTGGAAAATACACTAAAAATCCTACGAGCCGTTCCCGAGTAATCACACCTTCTCCAAATTGGCAAAAAAAAACGTTGTTGATTTTTCCTGGAAAATACACTAAAAATCTTACGAGCCGTTCCCGAGTAATCACACCTTCTCCAAATTAGAAAAAAAAGCGTTGCTGATTTTTCCTGGAAAATATATTAAAAATTTTATGAGCCGTTCCCGAGTAATCCCATCTTCTCCAAATTGGCAAAAAAAAAGCGTTGCTGATTTTTCCTGGAAAATACACTAAAAAACCTACGAGCCGTTCCCAAGTAATCACACCTTCTCCAAATTGGCCAAAAAAAGCGTTGCTGATTTTTCCTGGAAAATACACTAAAAAACCTACGAGCCGTTCCCGAGTAATCATACCTTCTCCAAATTGGCCAAAAAAAGCGTTGCTGATTTTTCCTGGAAAATACACTTAAAATCCTACGAGCCGTTCCCGAGTAATCACACCTTCTCCAAATTGGCCAAAAAAAGCGTTGCTGATTTTTCCTGGAAAATACACTAAAAAACCTACGAGCCGTTCCCGAGTAATCACACCTTCTCCAAATTGGCCAAAAAAAGCGTTGTTGATTTTTCCTGGAAAATACACTAAAAATCCTACGAGCCGTTCCCGAGTAATCACACCTTCTCCAAATTGGCAAAAAAAAGCGTTGCTGATTTTTCCTGGAAAATACACTAAAAATCCTACGAGCCGTTCCCGAGTAATCACACCTTCTCCAAATTGGCAAAAAAAAGCGTTGTTGATTTTTCCTGGAAAATACACTAAAAATCCTACGAGCCGTTCCCGAGTAATCACAGCTTCTCCAAATTGGCAAAAAAAAGGGTTGCTGATTTTTCCTGGAAAATATATTAAAAATTTTATGAGCCGTTCCCGAGTAATCCCATCTTCTCCAAATTGGCCAAAAAAAAGCGTTGCTGATTTTTCCTGGAAAATACACTAAAAATCTTACGAGCCGTTCCCGAGTAATCCCATCTTCTCCAAATTGGCCAAAAAAAAACCTTGCTGATTTTTCCTGGAAATTACACTAAAAATCCTACGAGCCGTTCCCGAGTAATCACACCTTCTCCAAATTAGAAAAAAAAGCGTTGCTGATTTTTCCTGGAAAATATATTAAAAATTTTCTGAGCCGTTCCCGAGTAATCACACCTTCTCCAAATTGGCAAAAAAAAGCGTTGCTGATTTTTCCTGGAAAATACACTAAAAATCCTACGAGCCGTTCCCGAGTAATCACACCTTCTCCAAATTGGCCAAAAAAAAACCTTGCTGATTTTTCCTGGAAATTACACTAAAAATCTTACGAGCCGTTCCCGAGTAATCACACCTTCTCCAAATTGGCCAAAAAAAGCGTTGATGATTTTTCCTGGAAAATACACTAAAAATCCTACGAGCCGTTCCCGAGTAATCACAGCTTCTCCAAATTAGCAAAAAAAAGCGTTGCTGATTTTTCCTGGAAAATATATTAAAAATTTTATGAGCCGTTCCCGAGTAATCACACCTTCTCCAAATTGGCCAAAAAAAAGCGTTGCTGATTTTTCCTGGAAAATACACTAAAAATCCTACGAGCCGTTCCCGAGTAATCACACCTTCTCCAAATTGGCCAAAAAAAAGCGTTGCTGATTTTTCCTGGAAATTACACTAAAAAACCTACGAGCCGTTCCCGAGTAATCACACCTTCTCCAAATTGGCCAAAAAAAAACCTTGCTGATTTTTCCTGGAAAATACACTAAAAATCCTACGAGCCGTTCCCGAGTAATCACACCTTCTCCAAATTGGCCAAAAAAAGCGTTGCTGATTTTTCCTGGAAAATACACTAAAAATTTTATGAGCCGTTTCCGAGTAATCACACCTTCTCCAAATTGGCCAAAAAAAGTGTTGCTGATTTTTCCTGGAAAATATATTAAAAATTTTATGAGCCGTTCCCGAGTAATCACACCTTCTCCAAATTGGCCAAAAAAAGCGTTGCTGATTTTTCCTGGAAAATACACTAAAAATCCTACGAGCCGTTCCCGAGTAATCACACCTTCTCCAAATTGGCCAAAAAAAAAGCGTTGCTGATTTTTCCTGGAAAATACACTAAAAAACCTACGAGCCGTTCCCGAGTAATCACACCTTCTCCAAATTGGCCAAAAAAAGCGTTGCTGATTTTTCCTGGAAAATACACTAAAAAACCTACGAGCCGTTCCCGAGTAATCACACCTTCTCCAAATTGGCCAAAAAAAAGCGTTGCTGATTTTTCCTGGAAATTACACTAAAAATCCTACGAGCTGTTCCCGAGTAATCACACCTTCTCCAAATTGGCCAAAAAAAAAGCGTTGCTGATTTTTCCTGGAAAATACACTAAAAATCTTACGAGCCGTTCCCGAGTAATCACACCTTCTCCAAATTGGCCAAAAAAAGCGTTGCTGATTTTTCCTGGAAAATACACTAAAAATCTTACGAGCCGTTCCCGAGTAATCCCATCTTCTCCAAATTAGAAAAAAAAGCGTTGTTGATTTTTCCTGGAAAATACACTAAAAAACCTACGAGCCGTTCCCGAGTAATCACAGCTTCTCCAAATTGGCCAAAAAAAAGCGTTGCTGATTTTTCCTGGAAAAAACATCAAAAATCTTACGAGCCGTTCCCGAGTAATCACACCTTCTCCAAATTGGCCAAAAAAAGCGTTGCTGATTTTTCCTGAAAAATACACTAAAAAACCTACGAGCAGTTCCCGAGTAATCACACCTTCTCCAAATTGGCCAAAAAAAGCGTTGTTGATTTTTCCTGGAAAATACACTAAAAATCCTACGAGCCGTTCCCGAGTAATCACACCATCTCCAAATTGGCCAAAAAAAGCGTTGCTGATTTTTCCTGGAAAAAACATCAAAAATCCTACGAGCCGTTCCCGAGTAATCACACCTTATCCAAATTGGCCAAAAAAAACCTTGCTGATTTTTCCTGGAAAATACACTAAAAATCCTACGAGCCGTTCCCGAGTAATCCCATCTTCTCCAAATTGGCCAAAAAAAAACCTTGCTGATTTTTCCTGGAAAATACACTAAAAAACCTACGAGCCGTTCCCGAGTAATCACACCTTCTCCAAATTGGCCAAAAAAAGCGTTGCTGATTTTTCCTGAAAAATACATCAAAAATCTTACGAGCCGTTCCCGAGTAATCACACCTTCTCCAAATTAGAAAAAAAAGCGTTGCTGATTTTTCCTGGAAAATACACTAAAAATCCTACGAGCCGTTCCCGAGTAATCACACCTTCTCCAAATTGGCCAAAAAAAGCGTTGTTGATTTTTCCTGGAAAATACACTAAAAATCTTACGAGCCGTTCCCGAGTAATCACACCTTCTCCAAATTGGCCAAAAAAAGCGTTGTTGAATTTTCCTGGAAAATACACTAAAAATCCTACGAGCCGTTCCCGAGTAATCACACCTTCTCCAAATTGGCCAAAAAAAAGCATTGCTGATTTTTCCTGGAAAATACACTAAAAATCCTACGAGCCGTTCCCGAGTAATCACACCTTCTCCAAATTGGAAAAAAAAAAGCGTTGCTGATTTTTCCTGGAAAATACATCAAAAATCTTACGAGCCGTTCCCGAGTAATCACACCTTCTCCAAATTGGCCAAAAAAAGCGTTGCTGATTTTTCCTGGAAAATACACTAAAAAACCTACGAGCCGTTTCCGAGTAATCCCATCTTCTCCAAATTAGAAAAAAAAGCGTTGCTGATTTTTCCTGGAAAATACACTAAAAATCCTACGAGCCGTTCCCGAGTAATCACACCTTCTCCAAATTGGCCAAAAAAAGCGTTGCTGATTTTTCCTGGAAAATACACTAAAAAACCTACGAGCCGTTCCCGAGTAATCCCATCTTCTCCAAATTGGCCAAAAAAAAGCGTTGCTGATTTTTCCTGGAAATTACACTTAAAATCCTACGAGCCGTTCCCGAGTAATCACACCTTCTCCAAATTAGAAAAAAAAGCGTTGCTGATTTTTCCTGGAAAATACACTAAAAATCCTACGAGCCGTTCCCGAGTAATCACACCTTCTCCAAATTGGCCAAAAAAAGCGTTGTTGATTTTTCCTGGAAAATACACTAAAAAACCTACGAGCCGTTCCCGAGTAATCACACCTTCTCCAAATTAGAAAAAAAAGCGTTGCTGATTTTTCCTGGAAAATACACTAAAAATCCTACGAGCCGTTCCCGAGTAATCCCATCTTCTCCAAATTGGCCAAAAAAGGCGTTGCACATTTTTCCTGGAAAATACACTAAAAAACCTACAAGCCGTTCCCGAGTAATCCCATCTTCTCCAATTGGCCAAAAAAAGCGTTGCTGATTTTTCCTGGAAAATACACTAAAAATCCTACGAGCCGTTCCCGAGTAATCACACCTTCTCCAAATTGGCCAAAAAAAGCGTTGTTGATTTTTCCTGGAAAATACACTAAAAATCTTACGAGCCGTTCCCGAGTAATCACACCTTCTCCAAATTGGCAAAAAAAAGCGTTGCTGATTTTTCCTGGAAAAAACATCAAAAATCTTACGAGCCGTTCCCGAGTAATCACACCTTCTCCAAATTGGCCAAAAAAAGCGTTGTTGATTTTTCCTGGAAAATACACTAAAAAACCTACGAGCCGTTCCCGAGTAATCACACCTTCTCCAAATTGGCCAAAAAAAAGCGTTGCTGATTTTTCCTGGAAAATACACTAAAAAACCTACGAGCCGTTCCCGAGTAATCACACCTTCTCCAAATTGGCCAAAAAAAGCGTTGCTGATTTTTCCTGGAAAATACACTAAAAATCTTACGAGCCGTTCCCGAGTAATCACACCTTCTCCAAATTGGCCAAAAAAAAGCGTTGCTGATTTTTCCTGGAAAATACACTAAATATCCTACGAGCCGTTCCCGAGTAATCACACCTTCTCCAAATTGGCCAAAAAAAGCGTTGTTGATTTTTCCTGGAAAATACACTAAAAATCCTACGAGCCGTTCCCGAGTAATCACACCTTCTCCAAATTGGCCAAAAAAAAGCGTTGCTGATTTTTCCTGGAAAATACACTAAAAAACCTACGAGCCGTTCCCGAGTAATCACACCTTCTCCAAATTGGCCAAAAAAAGCGTTGCTGATTTTTCCTGGAAAATACACTAAAAATCTTACGAGCCGTTCCCGAGTAATCACACCTTCTCCAAATTGGCCAAAAAAAAGCGTTGCTGATTTTTCCTGGAAAATACACTAAATATCCTACGAGCCGTTCCCGAGTAATCACACCTTCTCCAAATTGGCCAAAAAAAGCGTTGTTGATTTTTCCTGGAAAATACACTAAAAATCTTACGAGCCGTTCCCGAGTAATCACACCTTCTCCAAATTGGCCAAAAAAAGCGTTGCGGATTTTTCCTGGAAAAAACATCAAAAATCTTACGAGCCGTTCCCGAGTAATCACACCTTCTCTAAATTGGCCAAAAAAAAGCGTTGCTGATTTTTCCTGGAAAATACACTAAAAAACCTACGAGCCGTTCCCGAGTAATCCCATCTTCTCCAAATTGGCCAAAAAAAAGCGTTGCTGATTTTTCCTGGAAAAAACATCAAAAATCCTACGAGCCGTTCCCGAGTAATCCCATCTTCTCCAAATTGGCCAAAAAAAAAGCGTTGCTGATTTTTCCTGGAAAATACACTAAAAATCCTACGAGCCGTTCCCGAGTAATCACACCTTCTCCAAATTGGCCAAAAAAAAGCGTTGCTGATTTTTCCTGGAAATTACACTAAAAATCCTACGAGCCGTTCCCGAGTAATCACACCTTCTCCAAATTGGCCAAAAAAAAAGCGTTGCTGATTTTTCCTGGAAAATACACTAAAAATCTTACGAGCCGTTCCCGAGTAATCACACCTTCTCCAAATTGGCCAAAAAAAGCGTTGCTGATTTTTCCTGGAAAATACACTAAAAATCTTACGAGCCGTTCCCGAGTAATCCCATCTTCTCCAAATTAGAAAAAAAAGCGTTGTTGATTTTTCCTGGAAAATACACTAAAAAACCTACGAGCCGTTCCCGAGTAATCACAGCTTCTCCAAATTGGCCAAAAAAAAGCGTTGCTGATTTTTCCTGGAAAAAACATCAAAAATCTTACGAGCCGTTCCCGAGTAATCACACCTTCTCCAAATTGGCCAAAAAAAGCGTTGCTGATTTTTCCTGAAAAATACACTAAAAAACCTACGAGCAGTTCCCGAGTAATCACACCTTCTCCAAATTGGCAAAAAAAAGCGTTGTTGATTTTTCCTGGAAAATACACTAAAAATCCTACGAGCTGTTCCCGAGTAATCCCATCTTCTCCAAATTAGAAAAAAAAGCGTTGTTGATTTTTCCTGGAAAATACACTAAAAATCCTACGAGCAGTTCCCGAGTAATCCCATCTTCTCCAAATTGGCCAAAAAAAAGCGTTGCTGATTTTTCCTGAAAAATACACTAAAAAACCTACGAGCCGTTCCCGAGTAATTACACCTTCTCCAAATTGGCCAAAAAAAAACCTTGCTGATTTTTCCTGGAAAATACACTAAAAAACCTACGAGCCGTTCCCGAGTAATCACACCTTCTCCAAATTGGCCAAAAAAAAGCGTTGCTGATTTTTCCTGGAAAATACACTAAAAAACCTACGAGCCGTTCCCGAGTAATCACACCTTCTCCAAATTGGCCAAAAAAAAAGCGTTGTTGATTTTTCCTGGAAAATACACTAAAAATCCTACGAGCCGTTCCCGAGTAATCACACCATCTCCAAATTGGCCAAAAAAAGCGTTGCTGATTTTTCCTGGAAAAAACACTAAAAATCCTACGAGCCGTTCCCGAGTAATCACAGCTTCTCCAAATTGGCCAAAAAAAGCGTTGTTGATTTTTCCTGGAAAATACACTAAAAAACCTACGAGCCGTTCCCGAGTAATCACACCTTCTCCAAATTGGCCAAAAAAAAGCGTTGCTGATTTTTCCTGAAAAATACACTAAAAAACCTACGAGCAGTTCCCGAGTAATCACACCTTCTCCAAATTAGAAAAAAAAGCGTTGCTGATTTTTCCTGGAAAATATATTAAAAATTTTATGAGCCGTTCCCGAGTAATCACACCTTCTCCAAATTGGCCAAAAAAAAGCGTTGCTGATTTTTCCTGGAAAAAACATCAAAAATCCTACGAGCCGTTCCCGAGTAATCACACCTTCTCCAAATTGGCCAAAAAAAGCGTTGTTGATTTTTCCTGGAAAATACACTAAAAAACCTACGAGCCGTTCCCGAGTAATCACACCTTCTCCAAATTGGCCAAAAAAAGCGTTGCTGATTTTTCCTGGAAAATACACTAAAAATCCTACGAGCCGTTCCCGAGTAATCACAGCTTCTCCAAATTGGCCAAAAAAAGCGTTGCTGATTTTTCCTGGAAAATACATTAAAAATTTTATGAGCCGTTCCCGAGTAATCACACCTTCTCCAAATTGGCAAAAAAAAAGCGTTGCTGATTTTTCCTGAAAAATACATCAAAAATCTTACGAGCCGTTCCCGAGTAATCACACCTTCTCCAAATTGGCCAAAAAAAAGCGTTGCTGATTTTTCCTGGAAAATACACTAAAAAACCTACGAGCCGTTCCCGAGTAATCACACCTTATCCAAATTGGCCAAAAAAAGCGTTGCTGATTTTTCCTGGAAAATACACTAAAAATCCTACGAGCCGTTCCCGAGTAATCACACCTTCTCCAAATTGGCCAAAAAAAGCGTTGCACATTTTTCCTGGAAAATACACTAAAAATCTTACGAGCCGTTCCCGAGTAATCACACCTTCTCCAAATTGCCAAAAAAAAGTGTTGCTGATTTTTCCTGGAAAATACACTAAAAAACCTACGAGCCGTTCCCGAGTAATCACACCTTCTCCAAATTGGCCAAAAAAAGCGTTGTTGATTTTTCCTGGAAAATACACTAAAAAACCTACGAGCCGTTCCCGAGTAATCACACCTTCTCCAAATTGGCCAAAAAAAAGCGTTGCTGATTTTTCCTGGAAAATACACTAAAAAACCTACGAGCCGTTCCCGAGTAATCACAGCTTCTCCAAATTGGCCAAAAAAAAGCGTTGTTGATTTTTCCTGGAAATTACACTAAAAAACCTACGAGCCGTTCCCGAGTAATCACACCTTCTCCAAATTGGCCAAAAAAAGCGTTGCTGATTTTTCCTGGAAAATACACTAAAAAACCTACGAGCCGTTCCCGAGTAATCCCATCTTCTCCAAATTGGCCAAAAAAAGCGTTGCTGATTTTTCCTGGAAAATACACTAAAAATCTTACGAGCCGTTCCCGAGTAATCCCATCTTCTCCAAATTGGCCAAAAAAAAGCGTTGTTGATTTTTCCTGGAAAATACACTAAAAATCCTACGAGCCGTTCCCGAGTAATCACAGCTTCTCCAAATTGGCCAAAAAAAAGCGTTGTTGATTTTTCCTGGAAATTACACTAAAAAACCTACGAGCCGTTCCCGAGTAATCACACCTTCTCCAAATTGGCCAAAAAAAAGCGTTGCTGATTTTTCCTGGAAAATACACTAAAAAACCTACGAGCCGTTCCCGAGTAATCACACCTTCTCCAAATTGCCAAAAAAAAGCGTTGCTAATTTTTCCTGGAAATTACACTAAAAATCCTACGAGCCGTTCCCGAGTAATCACACCTTCTCCAAATTAGAAAAAAAAGCGTTGCTGATTTTTCCTGGAAAATACACTAAAAAACCTACGAGCCGTTCCCGAGTAATCACACCTTCTCCAAATTGGCCAAAAAAAGCGTTGTTGATTTTTCCTGGAATATACACTTAAAATCCTACGAGCCGTTCCCGAGTAATCACACCTTCTCCAAATTAGAAAAAAAAGCGTTGCTGATTTTTCCTGGAAAATACACTAAAAATCCTACGAGCAGTTCCCGAGTAATCACACCTTCTCCAAATTGGCCAAAAAAAGCGTTGCTGATTTTTCCTGGAAAATACACTAAAAAACCTACGAGCCGTTCCCGAGTAATCACACCTTCTCCAAATTGCCAAAAAAAAGCGTTGCTGATTTTTCCTGGAAATTACACTAAAAATCCTACGAGCCGTTCCGGAGTAATCACACCTTCTCCAAATTGGCCAAAAAAAGCGTTGCACATTTTTCCTGGAAAATACACTAAAAATCCTACGAGCCGTTCCCGAGTAATCACACCTTCTCCAAATTGGCCAAAAAAAAAGCGTTGCTGATTTTTCCTGGAAAATACACTAAAAATCCTACGAGCAGTTCCCGAGTAATCACACCTTCTCCAAATTGGCCAAAAAAAGCGTTGCTGATTTTTCCTGGAAAATACATTAAAAATCTTACGAGCCGTTCCCGAGTAATCACACCTTCTCCAAATTGGCCAAAAAAAAACCTTGCTGATTTTTCCTGGAAAAAACACTAAAAATCTTACGAGCCGTTCCCGAGTAATCACACCTTCTCCAAATTGGCCAAAAAAAAGCGTTGCTGATTTTTCCTGGAAAATACACTAAAAAACCTACGAGCCGTTCCCGAGTAATCACACCTTCTCCAAATTGGCAAAAAAAACGTTGCTGATTTTTCCTGGAAAATACACTAAAAATCCTACGAGCCGTTCCCGAGTAATCACACCTTCTCCAAATTGGCAAAAAAAAGCGTTGTTGATTTTTCCTGGAAATTACACTAAAAATCCTACGAGCCGTTCCCGAGTAATCACACCTTCTCCAAATTGGCCAAAAAAAGCGTTGCTGATTTTTCCTGGAAAATACACTAAAAATCTTACGAGCCGTTTCCGAGTAATCACACCTTCTCCAAATTAGAAAAAAAAGCGTTGCTGATTTTTCCTGGAAAATATATTAAAAATTTTATGAGCCGTTCCCGAGTAATCCCACCTTCTCCAAATTGGCCAAAAAAAAACCTTGCTGATTTTTCCTGGAAAATACACTAAAAATCCTACGAGCCGTTCCCGAGTAATCACACCTTCTCCAAATTGGCCAAAAAAAGCGTTGCTGATTTTTCCTGGAAAATACACTAAAAAACCTACGAGCCGTTCCCGAGTAATCCCATCTTCTCCAAATTGGCCAAAAAAAGTGTTGCTGATTTTTCCTGGAAATTACACTAAAAATCCTACGAGCCGTTCCCGAGTAATCACACCTTCTCCAAATTGGCCAAAAAAAAAAGCGTTGCTGATTTTTCCTGGAAAATACACTAAAAAACCTACGAGCCGTTCCCGAGTAATCACACCTTCTCCAAATTGGCAAAAAAAAGCGTTGTTGATTTTTCCTGGAAAATACACTAAAAATCCTACGAGCCGTTCCCGAGTAATCACACCTTCTCCAAATTGGAAAAAAAAGCGTTGCTGATTTTTCCTGGAAAATACACTAAAAATCTTACGAGCCGTTCCCGAGTAATCACACCTTCTCCAAATTGGCCAAAAAAAGCGTTGCTGATTTTTCCTGGAAAAAACATCAAAAATCCTACGAGCCGTTCCCGAGTAATCACACCTTCTCCAAATTGGCCAAAAAAAGCGTTGCTGATTTTTCCTGGAAAATACACTAAAAATCTTACGAGCCGTTCCCGAGTAATCACACCTTCTCCAAATTGGCCAAAAAAAAGCGTTGCTGATTTTTCCTGGAAAATACACTAAAAATCCTACGAGCCGTTCCCGAGTAATCACACCTTCTCCAAATTGGCCAAAAAAAGCGTTGTTGATTTTTCCTGGAAAATACACTAAAAATTCTACGAGCCGTTCCCGAGTAATCACACCTTCTCCAAATTGGCCAAAAAAAAACCTTGCTGATTTTTCCTGGAAAATACACTAAAAAACCTACGAGCCGTTCCCGAGTAATCACACCTTCTCCAAATTGGCCAAAAAAAAAGCGTTGCTGATTTTTCCTGGAAAATACACTAAAAATCTTACGAGCCGTTTCGGAGTAATCCCATCTTCTCCAAATTAGCAAAAAAAAGCGTTGCTGATTTTTCCTGGAAAAAACATCAAAAATCTTACGAGCCGTTCCCGAGTAATCACACCTTCTCCAAATTGGCCAAAAAAAGCGTTGCTGATTTTTCCTGGAAAATACACTAAAAAACCTACGAGCCGTTCCCGAGTAATCACACCTTCTCCAAATTAGAAAAAAAAGCGTTGCTGATTTTTCCTGGAAAATACACTAAAAAACCTACGAGCCGTTCCCGAGTAATCCCATCTTCTCCAAATTGGCCAAAAAAAGTGTTGCTGATTTTTCCTGGAAAATACACTAAAAATCCTACGAGCCGTTCCCGAGTAATCACAGCTTCTCCAAATTGGCCAAAAAAAGCGTTGATGATTTTTCCTGGAAAATACACTAAAAATCCTACGAGCCGTTCCCGAGTAATCACACCTTCTCCAAATTGGCCAAAAAAAAACCTTGCTGATTTTTCCTGGAAAATACACTAAAAATCTTACGAGCCGTTCCCGAGTAATCACAACCTTCTCCAAATTGGCCAAAAAAAAACCTTGCTGATTTTTCCTGGAAAATACACTAAAAAACCTACGAGCCGTTCCCGAGTAATCACACCTTCTCCAAATTGGCCAAAAAAAAACCTTGCTGATTTTTCCTGGAAAATACACTAAAAATCCTACGAGCCGTTCCCGAGTAATCACACCTTCTCCAAATTGGCCAAAAAAAGCGTTGCTGATTTTTCCTGGAAAATACACTAAAAATTTTATGAGCCGTTTCCGAGTAATCACACCTTCTCCAAATTGGCCAAAAAAAGTGTTGCTGATTTTTCCTGGAAAATATATAAAAATTTTATGAGCCGTTCCCGAGTAATCACACCTTCTCCAAATTAGAAAAAAAAGCGTTGCTGATTTTTCCTGGAAAATATATTAAAAATTTTATGAGCCGTTCCCGAGTAATCACACCTTCTCCAAATTGGCCAAAAAAAGCGTTGTTGATTTTTCCTGGAAAATACACTAAAAATTCTACGAGCCGTTCCCGAGTAATCACACCTTCTCCAAATTGGCCAAAAAAAAACCTTGCTGATTTTTCCTGGAAAATACACTAAAAATCCTACGAGCCGTTCCCGAGTAATCACACCTTCTCCAAATTGGCCAAAAAAAAGAGTTGCTGATTTTTCCTGGAAAATACACTAAAAATCTTACGAGCCGTTCCGGAGTAATCCCATCTTCTCCAAATTAGCAAAAAAAAGCGTTGCTGATTTTTCCTGGAAAATATATTAAAAATCTTACGAGCCGTTTCCGAGTAATCACACCTTCTCCAAATTAGAAAAAAAAGCGTTGCTGATTTTTCCTGGAAAAAACATCAAAAATCTTACGAGCCGTTCCCGAGTAATCACACCTTCTCCAAATTGGCAAAAAAAAGCGTTGCTGATTTTTCCTGGAAAATACACTAAAAATCCTACGAGCCGTTCCCGG
>CAMZJU010000182.1:0-37564 GCA_947311025.1 Lypha dubia
CTTCTCCAAATTGGCCAAAAAAAAGCGTTGCTGATTTTTCCTGGAAAAAACATGAAAAATCTTACGAGCCGTTCCCGAGTAATCACACCTTCTCCAAATTGGCCAAAAAAAAGCGTTGCTGATTTTTCCTGGAAAATACACTAAAAAACCTACGAGCCGTTCCCGAGTAATCCCATCTTCTCCAAATTAGAAAAAAAAACCTTGCTGATTTTTCCTGAAAAATACACTAAAAAACCTACGAGCCGTTCCCGAGTAATCACACCTTCTCCAAATTGGCCAAAAAAAAAACCTTGCTGATTTTTCCTGGAAAATACACTAAAAATCCTACGAGCCGTTCCCGAGTAATCACACCTTCTCCAAATTGGCCAAAAAAAAGCGTTGCTGATTTTTCCTGGAAAATACACTAAAAATCCTACGAGCCGTTCCCGAGTAATCACACCATCTCCAAATTGGCCAAAAAAAGCGTTGCTGATTTTTCCTGGAAAAAACATCAAAAATCCTACGAGCCGTTCCCGAGTAATCACACCTTCTCCAAATTGGCCAAAAAAAGCGTTGCTGATTTTTCCTGGAAAATACACTAAAAATCCTACGAGCCGTTCCCGAGTAATCACACCTTCTCCAAATTGGCCAAAAAAAGCGTTGCTGATTTTTCCTGGAAAATACACTAAAAATCCTACGAGCCGTTCCCGAGTAATCACACCTTCTCCAAATTGGCCAAAAAAAGCGTTGTTGATTTTTCCTGGAAAATACACTAAAAATCTTACGAGCCGTTTCCGAGTAATCACACCTTCTCCAAATTAGAAAAAAAAGCGTTGCTGATTTTTCCTGGAAAATATATTAAAAATTTTATGAGCCGTTCCCGAGTAATCACACCTTCTCCAAATTGGCAAAAAAAAAGCGTTGCTGATTTTTCCTGGAAAATACACTAAAAATCCTACGAGCCGTTCCGGAGTAATCCCATCTTCTCCAAATTGGCCAAAAAAAGCGTTGCTGATTTTTCCTTGAAAATACACTAAAAATCCTACGAGCCGTTCCCGAGTAATCCCATCTTCTCCAAATTGGCCAAAAAAAAGCGTTGCTGATTTTTCCTGAAAAATACACTAAAAAACCTACGAGCCGTTCCCGAGTAATCACACCTTCTCCAAATTGGCCAAAAAAAAACCTTGCTGATTTTTCCTGGAAAATACACTAAAAAACCTACGAGCCGTTCCCGAGTAATCACACCTTCTCCAAATTGGCCAAAAAAAGTGTTGCTGATTTTTCCTGGAAAATATATTAAAAATTTTATGAGCCGTTCCCGAGTAATCCCATCTTCTCCAAATTGGCCAAAAAAAGCGTTGCTGATTTTTCCTGGAAAAAACATCAAAAATCCTACGAGCCGTTCCCGAGTAATCACACCTTCTCCAAATTGGCCAAAAAAAGCGTTGCTGATTTTTCCTGGAAAATACACTAAAAATCCTACGAGCCGTTCCCGAGTAATCCCATCTTCTCCAAATTGGCCAAAAAAAGCGTTGCTGATTTTTCCTGGAAAAAACATCAAAAATCCTACGAGCCGTTCCCGAGTAATCACACCTTCTCCAAATTGGCCAAAAAAAGCGTTGCTGATTTTTCCCCTGGAAAATACACTAAAAATCCTACGAGCCGTTCCCGAGTAATCACACCTTCTCCAAATTAGAAAAAAAAAAAGCGTTGCTGATTTTTCCTGGAAAATATATTAAAAATTTTATGAGCCGTTCCCGAGTAATCACACCTTCTCCAAATTGGCCAAAAAAAAAGCGTTGTTGATTTTTCCTGGAAAATACACTAAAAAACCTACGAGCCGTTCCCGAGTAATCACACCTTCTCCAAATTGGCCAAAAAAAGCGTTGCTGATTTTTCCTGGAAAATACACTAAAATACCTACGAGCCGTTCCCGAGTAATCCCATCTTCTCCAAATTAGAAAAAAAAGCGTTGCTGATTTTTCATGGAAAATACACTAAAAAACCTACGAGCCGTTCCCGAGTAATCCCATCTTCTCCAAATTGGCCAAAAAAAGCGTTGCTGATTTTTCCTGGAAAAAACATCAAAAATCCTACGAGCCGTTCCCGAGTAATCACACCTTCTCCAAATTGGCCAAAAAAGCGTTGCTGATTTTTCCTGGAAAATACACTAAAAATCCTACGAGCCGTTCCTGAGTAATCACACCTTCTCCAAATTAGAAAAAAAAAAGCGTTGCTGATTTTTCCTGGAAAATATATTAAAAATTTTATGAGCCGTTCCCGAGTAATCATACCTTCTCCAAATTGGCCAAAAAAAGCGTTGTTGATTTTTCCTGGAAAATACACTAAAAATCCTACGAGCCGTTCCCGAGTAATCACAGCTTCTCCAAATTGGCCAAAAAAAGCGTTGCTGATTTTTCCTGGAAAAAACATCAAAAATCTTACGAGCCGTTCCCGAGTAATCACACCTTCTCCAAATTGGCCAAAAAAAGCGTTGCTGATTTTTCCTGGAAAATATATTAAAAATTTTATGAGCCGTTCCCGAGTAATCACACCTTCTCCAAATTGGCCAAAAAAAAGCGTTGTTGATTTTTCCTGGAAAATACACTAAAAAACCTACGAGCCGTTCCCGAGTAATCACACCTTCTCCAAATTGGCCAAAAAAAGCGTTGCTGATTTTTCCTGGAAAATACACTAAAAAACCTACGAGCCGTTCCCGAGTAATCCCATCTTCTCCAAATTAGAAAAAAAAGCGTTGCTGATTTTTCCTGGAAAATACACTAAAAAACCTACGAGCCGTTCCCGAGTAATCCCATCTTCTCCAAATTGGCCAAAAAAAGCGTTGCTGATTTTTCCTGGAAAAAACATCAAAAATCCTACGAGCCGTTCCCGAGTAATCACACCTTCTCCAAATTGGCCAAAAAAAGCGTTGCTGATTTTTCCTGGAAAATACACTAAAAATCCTACGAGCCGTTCCCGAGTAATCACACCTTCTCCAAATTAGAAAAAAAAAAAGCGTTGCTGATTTTTCCTGGAAAATACACTAAAAATCCTACGAGCCGTTCCCGAGTAATCACACCTTCTCCAAATTAGAAAAAAAAGCGTTGCTGATTTTTCCTGGAAAATACACTAAAAATCCTACGAGCCGTTCCCGAGTAATCACACCTTCTCCAAATTGGCAAAAAAAAGCGTTGCTGATTTTTCCTGGAAAATACACTAAAAATCCTACGAGCCGTTCCCGAGTAATCACACCTTCTCCAAATTGGCCAAAAAAAGCGTTGCTGATTTTTCCTGGAAAATACAGTAAAAATCCTACGAGCCGTTCCCGAGTAATCACACCTTCTCCAAATTGGCCAAAAAAAGCGTTGCTGATTTTTCCTGGAAAAAACATCAAAAATCCTACGAGCCGTTCCCGAGTAATCCCATCTTCTCCAAATTGGCCAAAAAAAAAGCGTTGCTGATTTTTCCTGAAAAATACACTAAAAATCTTACGAGCCGTTTCCGAGTAATCACACCTTCTCCAAATTAGAAAAAAAAGCGTTGCTGATTTTTCCTGGAAAATATATTAAAAATTTTATGAGCCGTTCCCGAGTAATCACACCTTCTCCAAATTGGCCAAAAAAAGCGTTGCTGATTTTTCCTGGAAAATACACTAAAAATCCTACGAGCCGTTCCCGAGTAATCCCATCTTCTCCAAATTGGCCAAAAAAAAGCGTTGCTGATTTTTCCTGGAAAATACACTAAAAATCTTACGAGCCGTTCCCGAGTAATCACACTTTCTCCAAATTGGCAAAAAAAAACGCGTTGCTGATTTTTCCTGGAAAATACACTAAAAATCTTACGAGCCGTTCCCGAGTAATCACACCTTCTCCAAATTGGCCAAAAAAAGCGTTGCTGATTTTTCCTGGAAAATACACTAAAAAACCTACGAGCCGTTCCCGAGTAATCACACCTTCTCCAAATTGGCCAAAAAAAAGCGTTGTTGATTTTTCCTGGAAAATACACTAAAAAACCTACGAGCCGTTCCCGAGTAATCCCATCTTCTCCAAATTGGCCAAAAAAAGCGTTGCTGATTTTTCCTGGAAAATACACTAAAAATCCTACGAGCCGTTCCCGAGTAATCACACCTTCTCCAAACTAGAAAAAAAAAAAAGCGTTGCTGATTTTTCCTGGAAAATACACTAAAAATCCTACGAGCCGTTCCCGAGTAATCACACCTTCTCCAAATTAGAAAAAAAAGCGTTGCTGATTTTTCCTGGAAAATACACTAAAAATCCTACGAGCCGTTCCCGAGTAATCACACCTTCTCCAAATTAGAAAAAAAAGCGTTGCTGATTTTTCCTGGAAAATACACTAAAAATCCTACGAGCCGTTCCCGAGTAATCACACCTTCTCCAAATTGGCAAAAAAAAGCGTTGCTGATTTTTCCTGGAAAATACACTAAAAATCCTACGAGCCGTTCCCGAGTAATCACACCTTCTCCAAATTGGCCAAAAAAAGCGTTGCTGATTTTTCCTGGAAAATACAGTAAAAATCCTACGAGCCGTTCCCGAGTAATCACACCTTCTCCAAATTGGCCAAAAAAAGCGTTGCTGATTTTTCCTGGAAAAAACATCAAAAATCCTACGAGCCGTTCCCGAGTAATCCCATCTTCTCCAAATTGGCCAAAAAAAAGCGTTGCTGATTTTTCCTGAAAAATACACTAAAAATCCTACGAGCCGTTCCCGAGTAATCACACCTTCTCCAAATTAGAAAAAAAAGCGTTGCTGATTTTTCCTGGAAAATACACTAAAAATCTTACGAGCCGTTCCCGAGTAATCACACTTTCTCCAAATTGGCAAAAAAAAACGCGTTGCTGATTTTTCCTGGAAAATACACTAAAAATCTTACGAGCCGTTCCCGAGTAATCACACCTTCTCCAAATTGGCCAAAAAAAGCGTTGCTGATTTTTCCTGGAAAATACACTAAAAAACCTACGAGCCGTTCCCGAGTAATCACACCTTCTCCAAATTGGCCAAAAAAAAGCGTTGTGGATTTTTCCTGGAAAATACACTAAAAAACCTACGAGCCGTTCCCGAGTAATCCCATCTTCTCCAAATTGGCCAAAAAAAGCGTTGTTGATTTTTCCTGGAAAATACACTAAAAATCCTACGAGCCGTTCCCGAGTAATCACACCATCTCCAAATTGGCCAAAAAAAGCGTTGCTGATTTTTCCTGGAAAAAACATCAAAAATCCTACGAGCCGTTCCCGAGTAATCACACCTTATCCAAATTGGCAAAAAAAAAGCGTTGCTGATTTTTCCTGGAAAATACACTAAAAATCCTACGAGCCGTTCCCGAGTAATCACACCTTCTCCAAATTGGCCAAAAAAAGCGTTGTTGATTTTTCCTGGAAAATACACTAAAAAACCTACGAGCCGTTCCCGAGTAATCACACCTTCTCCAAATTGGCCAAAAAAAGCGTTGTTGATTTTTCCTGGAAAATACACTAAAAAACCTACGAGCCGTTCCCGAGTAATCACACCTTCTCCAAATTGGCCAAAAAAAGCGTTGCACATTTTTCCTGGAAAATACACTAAAAAACCTACGAGCCGTTCCCGAGTAATCCCATCTTCTCCAAATTAGCAAAAAAAAAGCGTTGCTGATTTTTCCTGGAAAATACATCAAAAATCTTACGAGCAGTTCCCGAGTAATCCCATCTTCTCCAAATTGGCAAAAAAAAAGCGTTGCTGATTTTTCCTGAAAAATACACTAAAAAACCTACGAGCCGTTCCCGAGTAATCCCATCTTCTCCAAATTAGAAAAAAAAGCGCTGCTGATTTTTCCTGGAAAATACACTAAAAATCCTATGAGCCGTTCCCGAGTAATCACACCTTCTCCAAATTGGCCAAAAAAAGCGTTGCTGATTTTTCCTGGAAAAAACATCAAAAATCCTACGAGCCGTTCCCGAGTAATCACACCTTCTCCAAATTGGCCAAAAAAAGCGTTGCTGATTTTTCCTGGAAAATACACTAAAAATCCTACGAGCCGTTCCCGAGTAATCACACCTTCTCCAAATTAGAAAAAAAAGCGTTGCTGATTTTTCCTGGAAAATACACTAAAAATCCTACGAGCCGTTCCCGAGTAATCACACCTTCTCCAAATTGGCCAAAAAAAGCGTTGCACATTTTTCCTGGAAAATACACTAAAAATCTTACGAGCCGTTCCGGAGTAATCCCATCTTCTCCAAATTGGCCAAAAAAAGCGTTGCTGATTTTTCCTGGAAAAAACATCAAAAATCCTACGAGCCGTTTCCGAGTAATCACACCTTCTCCAAATTAGAAAAAAAAGCGTTGCTGATTTTTCCTGGAAAATATATTAAAAATTTTATGAGCCGTTCCCGAGTAATCACACCTTCTCCAAATTGGCCAAAAAAAGCGTTGCTGATTTTTCCTGGAAAATACACTAAAAATCCTACGAGCCGTTCCCGAGTAATCCCATCTTCTCCAAATTGGCCAAAAAAAAGCGTTGCTGATTTTTCCTGGAAAATACACTAAAAATCTTACGAGCCGTTCCCGAGTAATCACACTTTCTCCAAATTGGCAAAAAAAAACGCGTTGCTGATTTTTCCTGGAAAATACACTAAAAATCTTACGAGCCGTTCCCGAGTAATCACACCTTCTCCAAATTGGCCAAAAAAAGCGTTGCTGATTTTTCCTGGAAAATACACTAAAAAACCTACGAGCCGTTCCCGAGTAATCACACCTTCTCCAAATTGGCCAAAAAAAAGCGTTGTTGATTTTTCCTGGAAAATACACTAAAAAACCTACGAGCCGTTCCCGAGTAATCCCATCTTCTCCAAATTGGCCAAAAAAAGCGTTGTTGATTTTTCCTGGAAAATACACTAAAAATCCTACGAGCCGTTCCCGAGTAATCACAACATCTCCAAATTGGCCAAAAAAAGCGTTGCTGATTTTTCCTGGAAAAAACATCAAAAATCCTACGAGCCGTTCCCGAGTAATCACACCTTATCCAAATTGGCAAAAAAAAAGCGTTGCTGATTTTTCCTGGAAAATACACTAAAAATCCTACGAGCCGTTCCCGAGTAATCACACCTTCTCCAAATTGGCCAAAAAAAGCGTTGTTGATTTTTCCTGGAAAATACACTAAAAAACCTACGAGCCGTTCCCGAGTAATCACACCTTCTCCAAATTGGCCAAAAAAAGCGTTGTTGATTTTTCCTGGAAAATACACTAAAAAACCTACGAGCCGTTCCCGAGTAATCACACCTTCTCCAAATTGGCCAAAAAAAGCGTTGCACATTTTTCCTGGAAAATACACTAAAAAACCTACGAGCCGTTCCCGAGTAATCCCATCTTCTCCAAATTAGCAAAAAAAAAGCGTTGCTGATTTTTCCTGGAAAATACATCAAAAATCTTACGAGCAGTTCCCGAGTAATCCCATCTTCTCCAAATTGGCAAAAAAAAAGCGTTGCTGATTTTTCCTGAAAAATACACTAAAAAACCTACGAGCCGTTCCCGAGTAATCCCATCTTCTCCAAATTAGAAAAAAAAGCGTTGCTGATTTTTCCTGGAAAATACACTAAAAATCCTATGAGCCGTTCCCGAGTAATCACACCTTCTCCAAATTGGCCAAAAAAAGCGTTGCTGATTTTTCCTGGAAAATACACTAAAAATCTTACGAGCCGTTCCCGAGTAATCCCATCTTCTCCAAATTAGAAAAAAAAGCGTTGCTGATTTTTCCTGGAAAATACACTAAAAAACCTACGAGCCGTTCCCGAGTAATCCCATCTTCTCCAAATTGGCCAAAAAAAGCGTTGCTGATTTTTCCTGGAAAAAACATCAAAAATCTTACGAGCCGTTCCCGAGTAATCACACCTTCTCCAAATTGGCCAAAAAAAGCGTTGTTGATTTTTCCTGGAAAATACACTAAAAATCCTACGAGCCGTTCCCGAGTAATCCCATCTTCTCCAAATTGGCCAAAAAAAGCGTTGCTGATTTTTCCTGGAAAAAACATCAAAAATCTTACGAGCCGTTCCCGAGTAATCACACCTTCTCCAAATTGGCCAAAAAAAGCGTTGCTGATTTTTCCTGGAAAATACACTAAAAATCTTACGAGCCGTTCCCGAGTAATCACACCTTCTCCAAATTGGCCAAAAAAAGCGTTGCTGATTTTTCCTGGAAAATACACTAAAAATCTTACGAGCCGTTCCCGAGTAATCACACCTTCTCCAAATTGGCCAAAAAAAAACCTTGCTGATTTTTCCTGGAAAATACACTAAAAATCTTACGAGCCGTTCCCGAGTAATCACACCTTCTCCAAATTGGCCAAAAAAAGCGTTGCTGATTTTTCCTGGAATATACACTAAAAATCCTACGAGCCGTTCCCGAGTAATCACACCTTCTCCAAATTGGCCAAAAAAAGCGTTGCTGATTTTTCCTGGAAAATACACTAAAAATCCTACGAGCCGTTCCCGAGTAATCACACCTTCTCCAAATTGGCCAAAAAAAGCGTTGCTGATTTTTCCTGGAAAATACACTAAAAATCCTACGAGCCGTTCCCGAGTAATCACACCTTCTCTAAATTGGCAAAAAAAAGCGTTGCTGATTTTTCCTGAAAAAAACACTAAAAATCCTACGAGCCGTTCCCGAGTAATCACACCTTCTCCAAATTGGCCACAAAAAGCGTTGCACATTTTTCCTGGAAAATACACTAAAAATCCTACGAGCCGTTCCCGAGTAATCACACCTTCTCCAAATTGGCCAAAAAAAGCGTTGCTGATTTTTCCTGAAAAATACATCAAAAATCTTACGAGCCGTTCCCGAGTAATCACACCTTCTCCAAATTAGAAAAAAAAAGCGTTGCTGATTTTTCCTGGAAAATACACTAAAAATCCTACGAGCCGTTCCCGAGTAATCACACCTTCTCCAAATTGGCCAAAAAAAGCGTTGTTGATTTTTCCTGGAAAATACACTAAAAATCTTACGAGCCGTTCCCGAGTAATCACACCTTCTCCAAATTGGCCAAAAAAAGCGTTGTTGATTTTTCCTGGAAAATACACTAAAAATCCTACGAGCCGTTCCCGAGTAATCACACCTTCTCCAAATTGGCCAAAAAAAAGCGTTGCTGATTTTTCCTGGAAAATACACTAAAAATCCTACGAGCCGTTCCCGAGTAATCACACCTTCTCCAAATTGGCCAAAAAAAGCGTTGTTGATTTTTCCTGGAAAATACACTAAAAATCTTACGAGCCGTTCCCGAGTAATCACACCTTCTCCAAATTGGCCAAAAAAAGCGTTGTTGATTTTTCCTGGAAAATACACTAAAAATCTTACGAGCCGTTCCCGAGTAATCACACCTTCTCCAAATTGGCAAAAAAAAAGCGTTGCTGATTTTTCCTGGAAAATACATCAAAAATCTTACGAGCCGTTCCCGAGTAATCACACCTTCTCCAAATTGGCCAAAAAAAGCGTTGCTGATTTTTCCTGAAAAATACACTAAAAAACCTACGAGCCGTTCCCGAGTAATCCCATCTTCTCCAAATTAGAAAAAAAAGCGTTGCTGATTTTTCCTGGAAAATACACTAAAAATCCTACGAGCCGTTCCCGAGTAATCACACCTTCTCCAAATTGGCCAAAAAAAGCTTTGCTGATTTTTCCTGGAAAAAACATCAAAAATCCTACGAGCCGTTCCCGAGTAATCACACCTTCTCCAAATTGGCCAAAAAAAGCGTTGCTGATTTTTCCTGGAAAATACACTAAAAATCCTACGAGCCGTTCCCGAGTAATCACACCTTCTCCAAATTGGCCAAAAAAGCGTTGCTGATTTTTCCTGGAAAATACACTAAAAATCCTACGAGCCGTTCCCGAGTAATCACACCTTCTCCAAATTGGCCAAAAAAAAGCGTTGCTGATTTTTCCTGGAAAATACACTAAAAATCCTACGAGCCGTTCCCGAGTAATCACACCTTCTCCAAATTGGCCAAAAAAAAAAACGTTGCTGATTTTTCCTGGAAAAAACATCAAAAATCTTACGAGCCGTTCCCGAGTAATCACACCTTCTCCAAATTGGCCAAAAAAAGCGTTGCTGATTTTTCCTGGAAAAAACATCAAAAATCTTACGAGCCGTTCCCGAGTAATCACACCTTCTCCAAATTGGCCAAAAAAAGCGTTGCTGATTTTTCCTGGAAAATACACTAAAAATCCTACGAGCCGTTCCCGAGTAATCACACCTTCTCCAAATTGGCCAAAAAAAGCGTTGCTGATTTTTCCTGGAAAATACACTAAAAAACCTACGAGCCGTTCCCGAGTAATCACACCTTCTCCAAATTAGAAAAAAAAGCGTTGCTGATTTTTCCTGGAAAATACACTAAAAATCCTACGAGCCGTTCCCGAGTAATCACACCTTCTCCAAATTGGCCAAAAAAAGCGTTGTTGATTTTTCCTGGAAAAAACATCAAAAATCTTGCGAGCCGTTCCCGAGTAATCACACCTTCTCCAAATTGGCCAAAAAAAAGCGTTGCTGATTTTTCCTGGAAAATACACTAAAAATCTTACGAGCCGTTCCCGAGTAATCACACCTTCTCCAAATTGGCCAAAAAAAAGCGTTGCTGATTTTTCCTGGAAAATACACTAAAAAACCTACGAGCCGTTCCCGAGTAATCACACCTTCTCCAAATTGGCCAAAAAAAAACCTTGCTGATTTTTCCTGGAAAAAACATCAAAAATCTTACGAGCCGTTCCCGAGTAATCACACCTTCTCCAAATTGGCCAAAAAAAGCGTTGCTGATTTTTCCTGAAAAATACACTAAAAATCCTACGAGCCGTTCCGGAGTAATCCCATCTTCTCCAAATTAGCAAAAAAAAGCGTTGCTGATTTTTCCTGGAAAATACACTAAAAAACCTACGAGCCGTTCCCGAGTAATCCCATCTTCTCCAAATTGGCCAAAAAAAAGCGTTGCTGATTTTTCCTGGAAAATATATTAAAAAACCTACGAGCCGTTCCCGAGTAATCACACCTTCTCCAAATTGGCCAAAAAAAAGCGTTGCTGATTTTTCCTGGAAAATACACTAAAAAACCTACGAGCCGTTCCCGAGTAATCACACCTTCTCCAAATTGGCAAAAAAAAGCGTTGTTGATTTTTCCTGGAAAATACACTAAAAATCCTACGAGCCGTTCCCGAGTAATCACAGCTTCTCCAAATTGGCCAAAAAAAAGCGTTGTTGATTTTTGCTGGAAATTACACTAAAAATCCTACGAGCCGTTCCCGAGTAATCACACCTTCTCCAAATTGGCCAAAAAAAAGCGTTGCTAATTTTTCCTGGAAAATACACTAAAAATCTTACGAGCCGTTCCCGAGTAATCACACCTTCTCCAAATTGGCCAAAAAAAGCGTTGCTGATTTTTCCTGGAAAATACACTAAAAATCCTACGAGCCGTTCCCGAGTAATCACACCTTCTCCAAATTGGCCAAAAAAAGCGTTGCTGATTTTTCCTGGAAAATACACTAAAAATCCTACGAGCCGTTCCCGAGTAATCACACCTTCTCCAAATTGGCCAAAAAAAGCGTTGCTGATTTTTCCTGGAAAATACACTAAAAATCCTACGAGCCGTTCCCGAGTAATCACACCTTCTCCAAATTGGCAAAAAAAAGCGTTACTGATTTTTCCTGGAAAAAACACTAAAAATCCTACGAGCCGTTCCCGAGTAATCACACCTTCTCCAAATTGGCCACAAAAAGCGTTGCACATTTTTCCTGGAAAATACACTAAAAATCCTACGAGCCGTTCCCGAGTAATCACACCTTCTCCAAATTGGCCAAAAAAAGCGTTGTTGATTTTTCCTGAAAAATACATCAAAAATCTTACGAGCCGTTCCCGAGTAATCACACCTTCTCCAAATTGGCCAAAAAAAGCGTTGCTGATTTTTCCTGGAAAATACACTAAAAATCTTACGAGCCGTTCCCGAGTAATCACACCTTCTCCAAATTGGCCAAAAAAAGCGTTGCTGATTTTTCCTGGAAAAAACATCAAAAATCTTACGAGCCGTTCCCGAGTAATCACACCTTCTCCAAATTGGCCAAAGAAAGCGTTGCTGATTTTTCCTGGAAAAAACATCAAAAATCTTACGAGCCGTTCCCGAGTAATCACACCTTCTCCAAATTGGCCAAAAAAAGCGTTGCTGATTTTTCCTGGAAAATACACTAAAAATCTTACGAGCCGTTCCCGAGTAATCCCATCTTCTCCAAATTAGAAAATAAAGCGTTGCTGATTTTTCCTGGAAAATACACTAAAAAACCTACGAGCCGTTCCCGAGTAATCACACCTTCTCCAAATTGGCCAAAAAAAGCGTTGCTGATTTTTCCTGGAAAAAACATCAAAAATCCTACGAGCCGTTCCCGAGTAATCCCATCTTCTCCAAATTAGAAAAAAAAGCGTTGCTGATTTTTCCTGGAAAATACACTAAAAATCTTACGAGCCGTTCCCGAGTAATCACACCTTCTCCAAATTGGCCAAAAAAAGCGTTGCTGATTTTTCCTGGAAAATACACTAAAAAACCTACGAGCCGTTCCCGAGTAATCACACCTTCTCCAAATTGGCCAAAAAAAAGCGTTGTTGATTTTTCCTGGAAAATATATTAAAAATTTTATGAGCCGTTCCCGAGTAATCACACCTTCTCCAAATTGGCCAAAAAAAGCGTTGCTGATTTTTCCTGGAAAATACACTAAAAAACCTACGAGCCGTTCCCGAGTAATCACACCTTCTCCAAATTGGCCAAAAAAAAACCTTGCTGATTTTTCCTGGAAAAAACATCAAAAATCTTACGAGCCGTTCCCGAGTAATCACACCTTCTCCAAATTGGCCAAAAAAAGCGTTGCTGATTTTTCCTGAAAAATACACTAAAAATCCTACGAGCCGTTCCGGAGTAATCCCATCTTCTCCAAATTAGCAAAAAAAAGCGTTGCTGATTTTTCCAGGAAAATACACTAAAAAACCTACGAGCCGTTCCCGAGTAATCACACCTTCTCCAAATTGGCCAAAAAAAAGCGTTGTTGATTTTTCCTGGAAATTACACTAAAAATCCTACGAGCCGTTCCCGAGTAATCACACCTTCTCCAAGTTGGCCAAAAAAAAGCGTTGCTGATTTTTCCTGGAAAATACACTAAAAATCTTACGAGCCGTTCCCGAGTAATCACACCTTATCCAAATTGGCCAAAAAAAGCGTTGCTGATTTTTCCTGGAAAAAACATCAAAAATCTTACGAGCCGTTCCCGAGTAATCACACCATCTCCAAATTGGCCAAAAAAAGCGTTGCTGATTTTTCCTGGAAAATACACTAAAAATCTTTCGAGCCGTTCCCGAGTAATCCCATCTTCTCCAAATTGGCCAAAAAAAGCGTTGTTGATTTTTCCTGGAAAATACACTAAAAATCTTACGAGCCGTTCCCGAGTAATCACACCTTCTCCAAATTGGCAAAAAAAAGCGTTGCTGATTTTTCCTGGAAAATACACTAAAAATCCTACGAGCCGTTCCCGAGTAATCACACCTTCTCCAAATTGGCCAAAAAAAAGCGTTGCTGATTTTTCCTGGAAAATACACTAAAAATCTTACGAGCCGTTCCCGAGTAATCACACCTTCTCCAAATTGGCCAAAAAACGCGTTGCTGATTTTTCCTGGAAACTACACTAAAAAACCTACGAGCCGTTCCTGAGTAATCACACCTTCTCCAAATTGGCCAAAAAAAAACCTTGCTGATTTTTCCTGGAAAAAACATCAAAAATCTTACGAGCCGTTCCCGAGTAATCACACCTTCTCCAAATTGGCCAAAAAAAGCGTTGCTGATTTTTCCTGAAAAATACACTAAAAATCCTACGAGCCGTTCCGGAGTAATCCCATCTTCTCCAAATTAGCAAAAAAAAGCGTTGCTGATTTTTCCTGGAAAATACACTAAAAATCCTACGAGCCGTTCCCGAGTAATCACACCTTCTCCAAATTGGCCAAAAAAAGCGTTGTTGATTTTTCCTGGAAAATACACTAAAAATCTTACGAGCCGTTCCCGAGTAATCACACCTTCTCCAAATTGGCCAAAAAAAAGCGTTGTTGATTTTTCCTGGAAATTACACTAAAAATCCTACGAGCAGTTCCCGAGTAATCACACCTTCTCCAAATTGGCCAAAAAAAAAGCGTTGCTGATTTTTCCTGGAAAATACACTAAAAATCCTACGAGCCGTTCCCGAGTAATCACACCTTCTCTAAATTGGCCAAAAAAAGCGTTGCTGATTTTTCCTGGAAAATACACTTAAAAACCTACGAGCCGTTCCCGATTAATCACACCTTCTCCAAATTGGCCAAAAAAAAGCGTTGCTGATTTTTCCTGGAAAATACACTAAAAAACCTACGAGCCGTTCCCGAGTAATCACACCTTCTCCAAATTGGCCAAAAAAAAGCGTTGCTGATTTTTCCTGGAAAATACACTAAAAATCCTACGAGCAGTTCCCGAGTAATCCCATCTTCTCCAAATTGGCCAAAAAAAGCGTTGCTGATTTTTCCTGGAAAATACACTAAAAATCCTACGAGCCGTTCCCGAGTAATCACACCATCTCCAAATTGGCCAAAAAAAGCGTTGCTGATTTTTCCTGGAAAAAACATCAAAAATCTTACGAGCCGTTCCCGAGTAATCACACCTTCTCCAAATTGGCCAAAAAAAGCGTTGCTGATTTTTCCTGGAAAATACACAAAAAATCTTACGAGCCGTTCCCGAGTAATCACACCTTCTCCAAATTGGCCAAAAAAAGCGTTGCTGATTTTTCCTGGAAATTACACTAAAAATCCTACGAGCCGTTCCCGAGTAATCACACCTTCTCCAAATTGGCCAAAAAAAGCGTTGCTGATTTTTCCTGGAAAATACACTAAAAATCTTACGAGCCGTTCCCGAGTAATCACACCTTCTCCAAATTGGCCAAAAAAAAAAGGGTTGCTGATTTTTCCTGGAAAATACACTAAAAATCCTACGAGCCGTTCCCGAGTAATCACACCTTCTCCAAATTGGCCAAAAAAAGCGTTGCACATTTTTCCTGGAAAATACGCTAAAAAACCTACGAGCCGTTCCCGAGTAATCCCATCTTCTCCAAATTGGCCAAAAAAATGCGTTGCTGATTTTTCCTGGAAAATACACTAAAAAACCTACGAGCCGTTCCCGAGTAATCACACCTTCTCCAAATTGGCCAAAAAAAGTGTTGCTGATTTTTCCTGGAAAATATATTAAAAATTTTATGAGCCGTTCCCGAGTAATCACACCTTCTCCAAATTGGCCAAAAAAAGCGTTGCTGATTTTTCCTGGAAAATACACTAAAAATCTTACGAGCCGTTTCCGAGTAATCACACCTTCTCCAAATTGGCCAAAAAAAGCGTTGTTGATTTTTCCTGGAAAAAACATCAAAAATCTTACGAGCCGTTCTTGAGTAATCACACCTTCTCCAAATTGGCCAAAAAAAGCGTTGCTGATTTTTCCTGGAAAATACACTAAAAAACCTACGAGCCGTTCCCGAGTAATCACACCTTCTCCAAATTGGCCAAAAAAAGCGTTGCTGATTTTTCCTGGAAAATACACTTAAAAACCTACGAGCCGTTCCCGAGTAATCACACCTTCTCCAAATTAGAAAAAAAAGCGTTGCTGATTTTTCCTGGAAAATACACTAAAAATCCTACGAGCCGTTCCCGAGTAATCACACCTTCTCCAAATTGGCCAAAAAAAGCGTTGTTGATTTTTCCTGGAAAAAACATCAAAAATCTTACGAGCCTTTCCCGAGTAATCCCACCTTCTCCAAATTGGCCAAAAAAAGCGTTGTTGATTTTTCCTGGAAAATACACTAAAAATCCTACGAGCAGTTCCCGAGTAATCACACCTTCTCCAAATTGGCCAAAAAAAGCGTTGTTGATTTTTCCTGGAAAATACACTAAAAAACCTACGAGCCGTTCCCGAGTAATCCCATCTTCTCCAAATTGGCCAAAAAAAGCGTTGCTGATTTTTCCTGGAAAATACACTAAAAATCCTACGAGCCGTTCCCGAGTAATCACACCTTCTCCAAATTGGCCAAAAAAAGCGTTGTTGATTTTTCCTGGAAAAAACATCAAAAATCTTACGAGCCGTTCCCGAGTAATCACACCTTCTCCAAATTGGCCAAAAAAAGCGTTGCTGATTTTTCCTGGAAAAAACATCAAAAATCTTACGAGCCGTTCCCGAGTAATCACACCTTCTCCAAATTGGCCAAAAAAAGCGTTGCTGATTTTTCCTGGAAAATACACTAAAAAACCTACGAGCCGTTCCCGAGTAATCACACCTTCTCCAAATTGGCCAAAAAAAAGCGTTGCTGATTTTTCCTGGAAAATACACTAAAAAACCTACGAGCCGTTCCCGAGTAATCACACCTTCTCCAAATTGGCCAAAAAAAAGCGTTGCTGATTTTTCCTGGAAAATACACTAAAAATCCTACGAGCAGTTCCCGAGTAATCCCATCTTCTCCAAATTGGCCAAAAAAAGCGTTGCTGATTTTTCCTGGAAAATACACTAAAAATCCTACGAGCCGTTCCCGAGTAATCACACCTTCTCCAAATTGGCCAAAAAAAGCGTTGCACATTTTTCCTGGAAAATACACTAAAAATCTTACGAGCCGTTCCGGAGTAATCCCATCTTCTCCAAATTAGCAAAAAAAGCGTTGCTGATTTTTCCTGGAAAATATAATAAAAATTTTATGAGCCGTTCCCGAGTAATCACACCTTCTCCAAATTGGCAAAAAAAAAGCGTTGTTGATTTTTCCTGGAAAATACACTAAAAATCCTACGAGCCGTTCCCGAGTAATCACACCATCTCCAAATTGGCCAAAAAAAGCGTTGCTGATTTTTCCTGGAAAAAACATCAAAAATCTTACGAGCCGTTCCCGAGTAATCACACCTTCTCCAAATTGGCCAAAAAAAGCGTTGCTGATTTTCCCTGGAAAATACACTAAAAATCTTACGAGCCGTTCCCGAGTAATCACACCTTCTCCAAATTGGCCAAAAAAAGCGTTGCTGATTTTTCCTGGAAATTACACTAAAAATCCTACGAGCCGTTCCCGAGTAATCACACCTTCTCCAAATTGGCCAAAAAAAGCGTTGCTGATTTTTCCTGGAAAATACACTAAAAATCTTACGAGCCGTTCCCGAGTAATCACACCTTCTCCAAATTGGCCAAAAAAAAAAGGGTTGCTGATTTTTCCTGGAAAATACACTAAAAATCCTACGAGCCGTTCCCGAGTAATCACACCTTCTCCAAATTGGCCAAAAAAAGCGTTGCACATTTTTCCTGGAAAATACACTAAAAAACCTACGAGCCGTTCCCGAGTAATCCCATCTTCTCCAAATTGGCCAAAAAAAGGGTTGCTGATTTTTCCTGGAAAATACACTAAAAAACCTACGAGCCGTTCCCGAGTAATCACACCTTCTCCAAATTGGCCAAAAAAAGTGTTGCTGATTTTTCCTGGAAAATATATTAAAAATTTTATGAGCCGTTCCCGAGTAATCACACCTTCTCCAAATTGGCCAAAAAAAGCGTTGCTGATTTTTCCTGGAAAATACACTAAAAATCTTACGAGCCGCTTCCGAGTAATCACACCTTCTCCAAATTGGCCAAAAAAAGCGTTGTTGATTTTTCCTGGAAAAAACATCAAAAATCTTACGAGCCGTTCTTGAGTAATCACACCTTCTCCAAATTGGCCAAAAAAGCGTTGCTGATTTTTCCTGGAAAATACACTAAAAAACCTACGAGCCGTTCCCGAGTAATCACACCTTCTCCAAATTGGCCAAAAAAAGCGTTGTTGATTTTTCCTGGAAAATACACTAAAAATTCTACGAGCCGTTCCCGAGTAATCACACCTTCTCCAAATTGGCCAAAAAAAGCGTTGCTGATTTTTCCTGGAAAAAACATCAAAAATCTTACGAGCCGTTCCCGAGTAATCACACCTTCTCCAAATTGGCCAAAAAAAAGCGTTGCTGATTTTTCCTGGAAAAAACATCAAAAATCTTACGAGCCGTTCCCGAGTAATCCCATCTTCTCCAAATTGGCCAAAAAAAGCGTTGCTGATTTTTCCTGGAAAATACACTAAAAATCCTTCGAGCCGTTCCCGAGTAATCACACCTTCTCCAAATTGGCCAAAAAAAGCGTTGCTGATTTTTCCTGGAAAATACACTAAAAAACCTACGAGCCGTTCCCGAGTAATCACACCTTCTCCAAATTAGAAAAAAAAGCGTTGCTGATTTTTCCTGGAAAATACACTAAGAATCCTACGAGCCGTTCCCGAGTAATCACACCTTCTCCAAATTGGCCAAAAAAAGCGTTGTTGATTTTTCCTGGAAAAAACATCAAAAATCTTACGAGCCGTTCCCGAGTAATCACACCTTCTCCAAATTGGCCAAAAAAAGCGTTGCTGATTTTTCCTGGAAAATACACTAAAAATCTTACGAGCCGTTCCCGAGTAATCACACCTTCTCCAAATTGGCCAAAAAAAAAAGCGTTGCTGATTTTTCCTGGAAAATACACTAAAAAACCTACGAGCCGTTCCCGAGTAATCCCATCTTCTCCAAATTGGCCAAAAAAAGCGTTGCTGATTTTTCCTGGAAAATACACTAAAAATCTTACGAGCCGTTCCCGAGTAATCACACCTTCTCCAAATTGGCCAAAAAAAGTGTTGCTGATTTTTCCTGGAAAATACACTAAAAATCCTACGACCCGTTCCCGAGTAATCCCATCTTCTCCAAATTAGAAAAAAAAGCGTTGCTGATTTTTCCTGGAAAAAACATCAAAAATCTTACGAGCCGTTCCCGAGTAATCACACCTTCTCCAAATTGGCCAAAAAAAGCGTTGTTGATTTTTCCTGGAAAATACACTAAAAATCCTACGAGCAGTTCCCGAGTAATCACACCTTCTCCAAATTGGCCAAAAAAAGCGTTGTTGATTTTTCCTGGAAAATACACTAAAAAACCTACGAGCCGTTCCCGAGTAATCCCATCTTCTCCAAATTGGCCAAAAAAAGCGTTGCTGATTTTTCCTGGAAAAAACATCAAAAATCTTACGAGCCGTTCCCGAGTAATCACACCTTCTCCAAATTGGCCAAAAAAAGCGTTGTTGATTTTTCCTGGAAAATACACTAAAAATCCTACGAGCCGTTCCCGAGTAATCACACCTTCTCCAAATTGGCCAAAAAAAGCGTTGCTGATTTTTCCTGGAAAAAACATCAAAAATCTTACGAGCCGTTCCCGAGTAATCACACCTTCTCCAAATTGGCCAAAAAAAGCGTTGCTGATTTTTCCTGGAAAATACACTAAAAATCCTACGAGCCGTTCCCGAGTAATCACACCTTCTCCAAATTGGCCAAAAAAAGCGTTGCTGATTTTTCCTGGAAAAAACATCAAAAATCTTACGAGCCGTTCCCGAGTAATCACACCTTCTCCAAATTGGCCAAAAAAAAGCGTTGCTGATTTTTCCTGGAAAATACACTAAAAAACCTACGAGCCGTTCCCGAGTAATCCCATCTTCTCCAAATTGGCCAAAAAAAGTGTTGCTGATTTTTCCTGGAAATTACACTAAAAATCCTACGAGCCGTTCCCGAGTAATCACACCTTCTCCAAATTGGCCAAAAAAAAGCGTTGTTGATTTTTCCTGGAAATTACACTAAAAATCTTACGAGCCGTTCCCGAGTAATCACACCATCTCCAAATTGGCCAAAAAAAGCGTTGCTGATTTTTCCTGGAAAAAACATCAAAAATCTTACGAGCCGTTCCCGAGTAATCACACCTTCTCCAAATTGGCCAAAAAAAGCGTTGCTGATTTTTCCTGAAAAATACACTAAAAAACCTACGAGCCGTTCCCGAGTAATCACACCTTCTCCAAATTGGCAAAAAAAAGCGTTGTTGATTTTTCCTGGAAAATACACTAAAAATCTTACGAGCCGTTCCCGAGTAATCACACCTTCTCCAAATTGGCCAAAAAAAGCGTTGCTGATTTTTCCTGGAAAAAACATCAAAAATCTTACGAGCCGTTCCCGAGTAATCACACCTTCTCCAAATTGGCCAAAAAAAAGCGTTGCTGATTTTTCCTGGAAAATACACTAAAAAACCTACGAGCCGTTCCCGAGTAATCCCATCTTCTCCAAATTGGCCAAAAAAAAGCGTTGCTGATTTTTCCTGGAAAAAACATCAAAAATCTTACGAGCCGTTCCCGAGTAATCACACCTTCTCCAAATTGGCCAAAAAAAAGCGTTGCTGATTTTTCCTGGAAAATACACTAAAAAACCTACGAGCCGTTCCCGAGTAATCCCATCTTCTCCAAATTGGCCAAAAAAAAGCGTTGCTGATTTTTCCTGGAAAATACACTAAAAATCCTACGAGCCGTTCCCGAGTAATCACAGCTTCTCCAAATTGGCCAAAAAAAAAGCGTTGCTGATTTTTCCTGGAAAAAACATCAAAAATCTTACGAGCCGTTCCCGAGTAATCACACCTTCTCCAAATTGGCCAAAAAAAGCGTTGCTGATTTTTCCTGGAAAAAACATCAAAAATCTTACGAGCCGTTCCCGAGTAATCACACCTTCTCCAAATTGGCCAAAAAAAAGCGTTGCTGATTTTTCCTGGAAAATACACTAAAAAACCTACGAGCCGTTCCCGAGTAATCCCATCTTCTCCAAATTGGCCAAAAAAAAGCGTTGCTGATTTTTCCTGGAAAATACACTAAAAATCCTACGAGCCGTTCCCGAGTAATCACACCTTCTCCAAATTGGCCAAAAAAAAAGCGTTGCTGATTTTTCCTGGAAAATACACTAAAAATCTTACGAGCCGTTCCCGAGTAATCCCATCTTCTCCAAATTGGCCAAAAAAAAACGTTGCTGATTTTTCCTGGAAAATACACTAAAAATCTTACGAGCCGTTCCCGAGTAATCCCATCTTCTCCAAATTGGCCAAAAAAAGCGTTGTTGATTTTTCCTGGAAAATACACTAAAAATCCTACGAGCCGTTCCCGAGTAATCACACCATCTCCAAATTGGCCAAAAAAAGCGTTGCTGATTTTTCATGGAAAAAACATCAAAAATCCTACGAGCCGTTCCCGAGTAATCACACCTTCTCCAAATTGGCCAAAAAAAGCGTTGCTGATTTTTCCTGGAAAAAACATCAAAAATCTTACGAGCCGTTCCCGAGTAATCACACCTTCTCCAAATTGGCAAAAAAAAAGCGTTGCTGATTTTTCCTGGAAAATACACTAAAAATCTTACGAGCCGTTCCCGAGTAATCACACCTTCTCCAAATTGGCCAAAAAAAAAGCGTTGCTGATTTTTCCTGGAAAATACACTAAAAAACCTACGAGCCGTTCCCGAGTAATCCCATCTTCTCCAAATTGGCCAAAAAAAGTGTTGCTGATTTTTCCTGGAAATTACACTAAAAATCCTACGAGCCGTTCCCGAGTAATCACACCTTCTCCAAATTGGCCAAAAAAAAGCGTTGTTGATTTTTCCTGGAAATTACACTAAAAATCCTACGAGCAGTTCCCGAGTAATCACACCTTCTCCAAATTGGCCAAAAAAAAGCGTTGCTGATTTTTCCTGGAAAATACACTAAAAATCCTGCGAGCCGTTCCCGAGTAATCACACCTTCTCCAAATTGGCCAAAAAAAGCGTTGCTGATTTTTCCTGGAAAATACACTAAAAAACCTACGAGCCGTTCCCGAGTAATCACACCTTCTCCAAATTGGCCAAAAAAAAGCGTTGCTGATTTTTCCTGGAAAATACACTAAAAAACCTACGAGCCGTTCCCGAGTAATCACACCTTCTCCAAATTGGCCAAAAAAAAAGCGTTGCTGATTTTTCCTGGAAAATACACTAAAAATCCTACGAGCAGTTCCCGAGTAATCCCATCTTCTCCAAATTGGCGAAAAAAAGCGTTGCTGATTTTTCCTGGAAAATACACTAAAAATCCTACGAGCCGTTCCCGAGTAATCACACCTTCTCCAAATTGGCCAAAAAAAGCGTTGCACATTTTTCCTGGAAAATACACTAAAAATCTTACGAGCCGTTCCGGAGTAATCCCATCTTCTCCAAATTAGCAAAAAAAAGCGTTGCTGATTTTTCCTGGAAAATATATTAAAAATTTTATGAGCCGTTCCCGAGTAATCACACCTTCTCCAAATTGGCCAAAAAAAAGCGTTGTTGATTTTTCCTGGAAAATACACTAAAAATCCTACGAGCCGTTCCCGAGTAATCACACCATCTCCAAATTGGCCAAAAAAAGCGTTGCTGATTTTTCCTGGAAAAAACATCAAAAATCTTACGAGCCGTTCCCGAGTAATCACACCTTCTCCAAATTGGCCAAAAAAAGCGTTGCTGATTTTTCCTGGAAAATACACTAAAAATCTTACGAGCCGTTCCCGAGTAATCACACCTTCTCCAAATTGGCCAAAAAAAGCGTTGCTGATTTTTCCTGGAAATTACACTAAAAATCCTACGAGCCGTTCCCGAGTAATCACACCTTCTCCAAATTGGCCAAAAAAAGCGTTGCTGATTTTTCCTGGAAAATACACTAAAAATCTTACGAGCCGTTCCCGAGTAATCACACCTTCTCCAAATTGGCCAAAAAAAGCGTTGCTGATTTTTCCTGGAAAATACACTAAAAAACCTACGAGCCGTTCCCGAGTAATCACACCTTCTCCAAATTGGCCAAAAAAAAGCGTTGCTGATTTTTCCTGGAAAATACACTAAAAAACCTACGAGCCGTTCCCGAGTAATCCCATCTTCTCCAAATTGGCCAAAAAAAGTATTGCTGATTTTTCCTGGAAAATACACTAAAAATCTTACGAGCCGTTCCGGAGTAATCCCATCTTCTCCAAATTAGCAAAAAAAAGCGTTGCTGATTTTTCCTGGAAAATATATTAAAAATTTTATGAGCCGTTCCCGAGTAATCACACCTTCTCCAAATTGGCCAAAAAAAAGCGTTGTTGATTTTTCCTGGAAAATACACTAAAAATCCTACGAGCCGTTCCCGAGTAATCACACCATCTCCAAATTGGCCAAAAAAAGCGTTGCTGATTTTTCCTGGAAAAAACATCAAAAATCTTACGAGCCGTTCCCGAGTAATCACACCTTCTCCAAATTGGCCAAAAAAAGCGTTGCTGATTTTTCCTGGAAAATACACTAAAAATCCTACGAGCCATTCCCGAGTAATCACACCTTCTCCAAATTGGCCAAAAAAGCGTTGCTGATTTTTCCTGAAAAATACATCAAAAATCTTACGAGCCGTTCCCGAGTAATCACACCTCCAAATTAGAAAAAAAAGCGTTGCTGATTTTTCCTGGAAAATACACTAAAAATCCTACGAGCCGTTCCCGAGTAATCACACCTTCTCCAAATTGGCCAAAAAAAGCGTTGTTGATTTTTCCTGGAAAATACACTAAAAAACCTACGAGCCGTTCCCGAGTAATCCCATCTTCTCCAAATTGGCCAAAAAAAGCGTTGCTGATTTTTCCTGGAAAATACACTAAAAATCCTACGAGCAGTTCCCGAGTAATCCCATCTTCTCCAAATTGGCCAAAAAAAAGCGTTGCTGATTTTTCCTGAAAAATACACCAAAAAACCTACGAGCCGTTCCCGAGTAATCACACCTTCTCCAAATTGGCCAAAAAAAAACCTTGCTGATTTTTCCTGGAAAATACACTAAAAAACCTACGAGCCGTTCCCGAGTAATCACACCTTCTCCAAATTGGCCAAAAAAAGCGTTGCTGATTTTTCCTGGAAAATACACTAAAAATCTTACGAGCCGTTCCCGAGTAATCACACCTTCTCCAAATTGGCCAAAAAAAGCGTTGCTGATTTTTCCTGGAAAAAACATCAAAAATCTTACGAGCCGTTCCCGAGTAATCACACCTTCTCCAAATTGGCAAAAAAAAGCGTTGTTGATTTTTCCTGGAAAATACACTAAAAATCTTACGAGCCGTTCCCGAGTAATCCCATCTTCTCCAAATTGGCCAAAAAAAAACGTTGCTGATTTTTCCTGGAAAATACACTAAAAATCTTACGAGCCGTTCCCGAGTAATCACACCTTCTCCAAATTGGCCAAAAAAAGCGTTGCTGATTTTTCCTGGAAAATACACTAAAAATCTTACGAGCCGTTTCCGAGTAATCACACCTTCTCCAAATTAACCAAAAAAAGCGTTGTTGATTTTTCCTGGAAAATACACTAAAAATCCTACGAGCCGTTCCCGAGTAATCACACCTTCTCCAAATTGGCCAAAAAAAGCGTTGCTGATTTTTCCTGGAAAATACACTAAAAAACCTACGAGCCGTTCCCGAGTAATCACACCTTCTCCAAATTGGCCAAAAAAAGCGTTGTTGATTTTTCCTGGAAAATACACTAAAAATCCTACGAGCCGTTCCCGAGTAATCACAGCTTCTCCAAATTGGCCAAAAAAAGCGTTGTTGATTTTTCCTGGAAAATACACTAAAAATCCTACGAGCAGTTCCCGAGTAATCCCATCTTCTCCAAATTGGCCAAAAAAAAGCGTTGCTGATTTTTCCTGAAAAATACACTAAAAAACCTACGAGCCGTTCCCGAGTAATCACACCTTCTCCAAATTGGCCAAAAAAAAACCTTGCTGATTTTTCCTGGAAAATACACTAAAAAACCTACGAGCCGTTCCCGAGTAATCACAGCTTCTCCAAATTGGCAAAAAAAAAAGCGTTGCTGATTTTTCCTGGAAAAAACATCAAAAATCTTACGAGCCGTTCCCGAGTAATCACACCTTCTCCAAATTGGCCAAAAAAAGCGTTGCTGATTTTTCCTGGAAAAAACATCAAAAATCTTACGAGCCGTTCCCGAGTAATCACACCTTCTCCAAATTGGCCAAAAAAAAGCGTTGCTGATTTTTCCTGGAAAATACACTAAAAAACCTACGAGCCGTTCCCGAGTAATCCCATCTTCTCCAAATTAGCAAAAAAAAGCGTTGCTGATTTTTCCTGGAAAATATAGTAAAAATTTTATGAGCCGTTCCCGAGTAATCACACCTTCTCCAAATTGGCAAAAAAAAGCGTTGCTGATTTTTCCTGGAAAATACACTAAAAATCCTACGAGCCGTTCCCGAGTAATCACACCTTCTCCAAATTGGCCAAAAAAACCGTTGTTGATTTTTCCTGGAAAATACACTAAAAATCCTACGAGCCGTTCCCGAGTAATCACACCATCTCCAAATTGGCCAAAAAAAGCGTTGCTGATTTTTCCTGGAAAAAACATCAAAAATCCTACGAGCCGTTCCCGAGTAATCACACCTTCTCCAAATTGGCCAAAAAAAGCGTTGCTGATTTTTCCTGGAAAATACACTAAAAATCTTACGAGCCGTTCCCGAGTAATCACACCTTCTCCAAATTGGCCAAAAAAAAGCGTTGCTGATTTTTCCTGGAAAATACACTAAAAAACCTACGAGCCGTTCCCGAGTAATCACACCTTCTCCAAATTGGCCAAAAAAAGCGTTGTTGATTTTTCCTGGAAAATACACTAAAAATCCTACGAGCCGTTCCCGAGTAATCACAGCTTCTCCAAATTGGCCAAAAAAAGCGTTGTTGATTTTTCCTGGAAAATACACTAAAAATCCTACGAGCCGTTCCCGAGTAATCACACCTTCTCCAAATTGGCCAAAAAAAGCGTTGCTGATTTTTCCTGGAAAATACACTAAAAAACCTACGAGCCGTTCCCGAGTAATCACACCTTCTCCAAATTGGCCAAAAAAAGCGTTGTTGATTTTTCCTGGAAAATACACTAAAAATCCTACGAGCCGTTCCCGAGTAATCACACCATCTCCAAATTGGCCAAAAAAAGCGTTGCTGATTTTTCCTGGAAAAAACATCAAAAATCCTACGAGCCGTTCCCGAGTAATCACACCTTCTCCAAATTGGCCAAAAAAAGCGTTGCTGATTTTTCCTGGAAAATACACTAAAAATCTTACGAGCCGTTCCCGAGTAATCACACCTTCTCCAAATTGGCCAAAAAAAAGCGTTGCTGATTTTTCCTGGAAAATACACTAAAAAACCTACGAGCCGTTCCCGAGTAATCCCATCTTCTCCAAATTAGCAAAAAAAAGCGTTGCTGATTTTTCCTGGAAAATATAGTAAAAATTTTATGAGCCGTTCCCGAGTAATCACACCTTCTCCAAATTGGCAAAAAAAAGCGTTGCTGATTTTTCCTGGAAAATACACTAAAAATCCTACGAGCCGTTCCCGAGTAATCACACCTTCTCCAAATTGGCCAAAAAAAGCGTTGCTGATTTTTCCTGGAAAATACACTAAAAATCCTACGAGCCGTTCCCGAGTAATCACACCTTCTCCAAATTGGCCAAAAAAAGCGTTGCTGATTTTTCCTGGAAAATACACTAAAAATCTTACGAGCCGTTCCCGAGTAATCACACCTTCTCCAAATTGGCCAAAAAAAGCGTTGCTGATTTTTCCTGGAAAAAACATCAAAAATCTTACGAGCCGTTCCCGAGTAATCACACCTTCTCCAAATTGGCCAAAAAAAAGCGTTGCTGATTTTTCCTGGAAAATACACTAAAAAACCTACGAGCCGTTCCCGAGTAATCCCATCTTCTCCAAATTGGCCAAAAAAAGCGTTGCTGATTTTTCCTGGAAAAAACATCAAAAATCCTACGAGCCGTTCCCGAGTAATCCCATCTTCTCCAAATTGGCCAAAAAAAAGCGTTGCTGATTTTTCCTGGAAAATACACTAAAAATCCTACGAGCCGTTCCCGAGTAATCACACCTTCTCCAAATTGGCCAAAAAAAGCGTTGTTGATTTTTCCTGGAAAATACACTAAAAAACCTACGAGCCGTTCCCGAGTAATCCCATCTTCTCCAAATTGGCCAAAAAAAGCGTTGCTGATTTTTCCTGGAAAATACACTAAAAATCCTACGAGCAGTTCCCGAGTAATCCCATCTTCTCCAAATTGGCCAAAAAAAAGCGTTGCTGATTTTTCCTGAAAAATACACTAAAAAACCTACGAGCCGTTCCCGAGTAATCACACCTTCTCCAAATTGGCCAAAAAAAAACCTTGCTGATTTTTCCTGGAAAATACACTAAAAAACCTACGAGCCGTTCCCGAGTAATCACACCTTCTCCAAATTGGCCAAAAAAAGCGTTGCTGATTTTTCCTGGAAAATACACTAAAAATCTTACGAGCCGTTCCCGAGTAATCACACCTTCTCCAAATTGGCAAAAAAAAGCGTTGCTGATTTTTCCTGGAAAAAACATCAAAAATCTTACGAGCCGTTCCCGAGTAATCACACCTTCTCCAAATTGGCAAAAAAAAGCGTTGTTGATTTTTCCTGGAAAATACACTAAAAATCTTACGAGCCGTTCCCGAGTAATCCCATCTTCTCCAAATTGGCCAAAAAAAAACGTTGCTGATTTTTCCTGGAAAATACACTAAAAATCTTACGAGCCGTTCCCGAGTAATCACACCTTCTCCAAATTGGCCAAAAAAAGCGTTGCTGAATTTTCCTGGAAAATACACTAAAAATCTTACGAGCCGTTTCCGAGTAATCACACCTTCTCCAAATTGGCCAAAAAAAGCGTTGTTGATTTTTCCTGGAAAATACACTAAAAATCCTACGAGCCGTTCCCGAGTAATCACACCTTCTCCAAATTGGCCAAAAAAAGCGTTGCTGATTTTTCCTGGAAAATACACTAAAAAACCTACGAGCCGTTCCCGAGTAATCACACCTTCTCCAAATTGGCCAAAAAAAGCGTTGTTGATTTTTCCTGGAAAATACACTAAAAATCCTACGAGCCGTTCCCGAGTAATCACAGCTTCTCCAAATTGGCCAAAAAAAGCGTTGTTGATTTTTCCTGGAAAATACACTAAAAATCCTACGAGCAGTTCCCGAGTAATCCCATCTTCTCCAAATTGGCCAAAAAAAAGCGTTGCTGATTTTTCCTGAAAAATACACTAAAAAACCTACGAGCCGTTCCCGAGTAATCACACCTTCTCCAAATTGGCCAAAAAAAAACCTTGCTGATTTTTCCTGGAAAATACACTAAAAAACCTACGAGCCGTTCCCGAGTAATCACAGCTTCTCCAAATTGGCAAAAAAAAAGCGTTGCTGATTTTTCCTGGAAAAAACATCAAAAATTTTACGAGCCGTTCCCGAGTAATCACACCTTCTCCAAATTGGCCAAAAAAAGCGTTGCTGATTTTTCCTGGAAAAAACATCAAAAATCTTACGAGCCGTTCCCGAGTAATCACACCTTCTCCAAATTGGCAAAAAAAAGCGTTGCTGATTTTTCCTGGAAAATACACTAAAAATCCTACGAGCCGTTCCCGAGTAATCACACCTTCTCCAAATTGGCCAAAAAAAGCGTTGCTGATTTTTCCTGGAAAAAACATCAAAAATCTTACGAGCCGTTCCCGAGTAATCACACCTTCTCCAAATTGGCAAAAAAAAGCGTTGTTGATTTTTCCTGGAAAATACACTAAAAATCTTACGAGCCGTTCCGGAGTAATCCCATCTTCTCCAAATTAGCAAAAAAAAGCGTTGCTGGATTTTCCTGGAAAATATATTAAAAATTTTATGAGCCGTTCCCGAGTAATCACACCTTCTCCAAATTGGCAAAAAAAAAGCGTTGCTGATTTTTCCTGGAAAATACACTAAAAATCTTACGAGCCGTTCCCTAGTAATCACACCTTCTCCAAATTGGCCAAAAAAAAGCGTTGCTGATTTTTCCTGGAAAATACACTAAAAAACCTACGAGCCGTTCCCGAGTAATCCCATCTTCTCCAAATTGGCCAAAAAAAGTGTTGCTGATTTTTCCTGGAAATTACACTAAAAATCCTACGAGCCGTTCCCGAGTAATCACACCATCTCCAAATTGGCCAAAAAAAGCGTTGCTGATTTTTCCTGGAAAAAACATCAAAAATCCTACGAGCCGTTCCCGAGTATTCACACCTTATCCAAATTGGCCAAAAAAAGCGTTGCTGATTTTTCCTGGAAAATACACTAAAAATCCTACGAGCCGTTCCCGAGTAATCACACCTTCTCCAAATTGGCCAAAAAAAGCGTTGCTGATTTTTCCTGGAAAATACACTAAAAAACCTACGAGCCGTTCCCGAGTAATCCCATCTTCTCCAAATTAGAAAAAAAAGCGTTGCTGATTTTTCCTGGAAAATACACTAAAAAACCTACGAGCCGTTCCCCAGTAATCCCATCTTCTCCAAATTGGCAAAAAAAAAGCGTTGCTGATTTTTCCTGGAAAATACACTAAAAATCCTACGAGCCGTTCCCGAGTAATCACACCTTCTCCAAATTGGCCAAAAAAAGCGTTGCACATTTTTCCTGGAAAATACACTAAAAATCTTACGAGCCGTTCCGGAGTAATCCCATCTTCTCCAAATTAGCAATAAAAAGCGTTGCTGATTTTTCCTGGAAAATATATTAAAAATTTTATGAGCCGTTCCCGAGTAATCACACCTTCTCCAAATTGGCAAAAAAAAAGCGTTGCTGATTTTTCCTGGAAAATACACTAAAAATCTTACGAGCCGTTCCCGAGTAATCACACCTTCTCCAAATTGGCAAAAAAAAGCGTTGTTGATTTTTCCTGGAAAATACACTAAAAATCCTACGAGCCGTTCCCGAGTAATCCCATCTTCTCCAAATTAGAAAAAAAAGCGTTGCTGATTTTTCCTGGAAAATACACTAAAAAACCTACGAGCCGTTCCCGAGTAATCCCATCTTCTCCAAATTAGAAAAAAAAGCGTTGCTGATTTTTCCTGGAAAATACACTAAAAAACCTACGAGCCGTTCCCGAGTAATCCCATCTTCTCCAAATTGGCCAAAAAAATCGTTGTTGATTTTTCCTGGAAAATACACTAAAAATCTTACGAGCCGTTCCCGAGTAATCACACCTTCTCCAAATTGGCCAAAAAAAAGCGTTGCTGATTTTTCCTGGAAAATACACTAAAAAACCTACGAGCCGTTCCCGAGTAATCCCATCTTCTCCAAATTAGAAAAAAAAGCGTTGCTGATTTTTCCTGGAAAATACACTAAAAAACCTACGAGCCGTTCCCGAGTAATCACAACTTCTCCAAATTGGCCAAAAAAATCGTTGTTGATTTTTCCTGGAAAATACACTAAAAATCTTACGAGCCGTTCCCGAGTAATCACACCTTCTCCAAATTGGCCAAAAAAAAGCGTTGCTGATTTTTCCTGGAAAATACACTAAAAAACCTACGAGCCGTTCCCGAGTAATCCCATCTTCTCCAAATTGGCCAAAAAAAAGCGTTGCTGATTTTTCCTGGAAAATACACTAAAAATCCTACGAGCCGTTCCCGAGTAATCACACCTTCTCCAAATTGGCCAAAAAAAAGCGTTGCTGATTTTTCCTGGAAAATACACTAAAAAACCTACGAGCCGTTCCCGAGTAATCCCATCTTCTCCAAATTGGCCAAAAAAAGCGTTGCTGATTTTTCCTGGAAAATACACTAAAAATCTTACGAGCCGTTCCCGAGTAATCACACCTTCTCCAAATTGGCCAAAAAAAGCGTTACTGATTTTTCCTGGAAAAAACATCAAAAATCTTACGAGCCGTTCCCGAGTAATCACACCTTCTCCAAATTGGCCAAAAAAAAGCGTTGTTGATTTTTCCTGGAAATTACACTAAAAATCCTACGAGCCGTTCCCGAGTAATCCCATCTTCTCCAAATTAGAAAAAAAAGCGTTGCTGATTTTTCCTGGAAAATACACTAAAAATCTTACGAGCCGTTCCCGAGTAATCACACCTTCTCCAAATTGGCCAAAAAAAGCGTTGCTGATTTTTCCTGGAAAATACACTAAAAATCTTACGAGCCGTTCCCGAGTAATCCCATCTTCTCCAAATTAGAAAAAAAAGCGTTGTTGATTTTTCCTGGAAAATACACTAAAAATCCTACGAGCAGTTCCCGAGTAATCCCATCTTCTCCAAATTGGCCAAAAAAAGCGTTGCTGATTTTTCCTGGAAAATACACTAAAAATCCTACGAGCCGTTCCCGAGTAATCACACCTTCTCCAAATTGGCCAAAAAAAAGCGTTGCTGATTTTTCCTGGAAAATACACTAAAAAACCTACGAGCCGTTCCCGAGTAATCACACCTTCTCCAAATTGGCCAAAAAAAAGCGTTGCTGATTTTTCCTGGAAAATACACTAAAAAACCTACGAGCCGTTCCCGAGTAATCACACCTTCTCCAAATTGGCCAAAAAAAGCGTTGCTGATTTTTCCTGGAAAATACACTAAAAATCTTACGAGCCGTTCCCGAGTAATCACACCTTCTCCAAATTGGCCAAAAAAAGCGTTGCTGATTTTTCCTGGAAAAAACATCAAAAATCTTACGAGCCGTTCCCGAGTAATCACACCTTCTCCAAATTGGCCAAAAAAAAAGCGTTGCTGATTTTTCCTGGAAAATACACTAAAAATCCTACGAGCCGTTCGCGAGTAATCACACCTTCTCCAAATTGGCCAAAAAAAGCGTTGCTGATTTTTCCTGGAAAATACACTAAAAATCTTACGAGCCGTTCCCGAGTAATCACACCTTATCCAAATTGGCCAAAAAAAGCGTTGCTGATTTTTCCTGGAAAAAACATCAAAAATCTTACGAGCCGTTCCCGAGTAATCACACCTTCTCCAAATTGGCCAAAAAAAGCGTTGCTGATTTTTCCTGGAAAAAACATCAAAAATCTTACGAGCCGTTCCCGAGTAATCACACCTTCTCCAAATTGGCCAAAAAAAGCGTTGCTGATTTTTCCTGGAAAATACACTAAAAAACCTACGAGCCGTTCCCGAGTAATCCCATCTTCTCCAAATTGGCCAAAAAAAAGCGTTGCTGATTTTTCCTGGAAAAAACATCAAAAATCCTACGAGCCGTTCCCGAGTAATCCCATCTTCTCCAAATTGGCCAAAAAAAAGCGTTGCTGATTTTTCCTGGAAATTACACTAAAAATCCTACGAGCCGTTCCCGAGTAATCACACCTTCTCCAAATTGGCCAAAAAAAGCGTTGTTGATTTTTCCTGGAAATTACACTAAAAATCCTACGAGCCGTTCCCGAGTAATCACACCTTCTCCAAATTGGCCAAAAAAAAGCGTTGCTGATTTTTCCTGGAAAATACACTAAAAATCCTACGAGCCGTTCCCGAGTAATCACACCTTCTCCAAATTAGAAAAAAAAGCGTTGCTGATTTTTCCTGGAAAAAACATAAAAAATCCTACGAGCCGTTCCCGAGTAATCACACCTTCTCCAAATTAGAAAAAAAAGCGTTGCTGATTTTTCCTGGAAAATACACTAAAAATCCTACGAGCCGTTCCCGAGTAATCACACCTTCTCCAAATTGGCCAAAAAAAGCGTTGCTGATTTTTCCTGGAAAATACACTAAAAATCCTACGAGCCGTTCCCGAGTAATCACAGCTTCTCCAAATTGGCCAAAAAAAGCGTTGCTGATTTTTCCTTGAAAATACACTAAAAATCCTACGAGCCGTTCCCGAGTAATCACACCTTCTCCAAATTGGCAAAAAAAAGCGTTGCTGATTTTTCCTGGAAAATACACTAAAAATCCTACGAGCCGTTCCCGAGTAATCACACCTTCTCCAAATTGGCCAAAAAAAGCGTTGCTGATTTTTCCTGGAAATTACACTTAAAATCCTACGAGCCGTTCCCGAGTAATCACACCTTCTCCAAATTGGCCAAAAAAAGCGTTGCTGATTTTTCCTGGAAAATACACTAAAAATCCTACGAGCAGTTCCCGAGTAATCACACCTTCTCCAAATTGGCCAAAAAAAAGCGTTGCTGATTTTTCCTGGAAAATACACTAAAAATCTTACGAGCCGTTCCCGAGTAATCACACCTTCTCCAAATTGGCCAGAAAAAGCGTTGCTGATTTTTCCTGGAAAAAACATCAAAAATCTTACGAGCCGTTTCCGAGTAATCACACCTTCTCCAAATTGGCCAAAAAAAGTGTTGCTGATTTTTCCTGGAAAATACACTAAAAAACCTACGAGCCGTTCCCGAGTAATCCCATCTTCTCCAAATTAGCAAAAAAAAAGCGTTGCTGATTTTTCCTGGAAAATACACTAAAAATCCTACGAGCCGTTCCCGAGTAATCACACCTTCTCCAAATTGGCCAAAAAAAAAGCGTTGCTGATTTTTCCTGGAAATTACACTAAAAATCCTACGAGCAGTTCCCGAGTAATCACACCTTCTCCAAATTGGCAAAAAAAAAGCGTTGCTGATTTTTCCTGGAAAATACACTAAAAATCCTACGAGCCGTTCCCGAGTAATCCCATCTTCTCCAAATTGGCCAAAAAAAAGCGTTGCTGATTTTTCCTGGAAAATACACTAAAAATCCTACGAGCCGTTCCCGAGTAATCACACCTTCTCCAAATTGGCCAAAAAAAGCGTTGCTGATTTTTCCTGGAAAAAACACTAAAAATCTTACGAGCCGTTCCCGAGTAATCACACCTTCTCCAAATTGGCAAAAAAAAGCGTTGCTGATTTTTCCTGGATAATACACTAAAAATCCTACGAGCCGTTCCCGAGTAATCCCAACTTCTCCAAATTGGCCAAAAAAAGCGTTGTTGATTTTTCCTGGAAAATACACTAAAAATCCTACGAGCCGTTCCCGAGTAATCACACCTTCTCCAAATTGGCAAAAAAAAGCGTTGCTGATTTTTCCTGGAAAATACACTAAAAATCCTACGAGCCGTTCCCGAGTAATCACACCTTCTCAAAATTGGCAAAAAAAGCGTTGCTGATTTTTCCTGGAAAAAACACTAAAAATCCTACGAGCCGTTCCCGAGTAATCACACCTTCTCCAAATTGGCCACAAAAAGCGTTGCACATTTTTCCTGGAAAATACACTAAAAATCCTACGAGCCGTTCCCGAGTAATCACACCTTCTCCAAATTGGCCAAAAAAAGCGTTGCTGATTTTTCCTGAAAAATACATCAAAAATCTTACGAGCCGTTCCCGAGTAATCACACCTTCTCCAAATTAGAAAAAAAAGCGTTGCTGATTTTTCCTGGAAAATACACTAAAAATCCTACGAGCCGTTCCCGAGTAATCACACCATCTCCATTGGCCAAAAAAAAACCTTGCTGATTTTTCCTGGAAAATACACTAAAAAACCTACGAGCCGTTCCCGAGTAATCACAGCTTCTCCAAATTGGCCAAAAAAAGCGTTGTTGATTTTTCCTGGAAAATGCACTAAAAATCCTACGAGCAGTTCCCGAGTAATCCCATCTTCTCCAAATTGGCCAAAAAAAAGCGTTGCTGATTTTTCCTGAAAAATACACTAAAAAACCTACGAGCCGTTCCCGAGTAATCACACCTTCTCCAAATTGGCCAAAAAAAAACCTTGCTGATTTTTCCTGGAAAATACACTAAAAAACCTACGAGCCGTTCCCGAGTAATCACAGCTTCTCCAAATTGGCCAAAAAAAAGCGTTGCTGATTTTTCCTGGAAAATACACTAAAAATCCTACGAGCCGTTCCCGAGTAATCACACCTTCTCCAAATTGGCCAAAAAAAGCGTTGCTGATTTTTCCTGGAAAAAACACTAAAAATCTTACGAGCCGTTCCCGAGTAATCACACCTTCTCCAAATTGGCAAAAAAAAGCGTTGCTGATTTTTCCTGAAAAATACATCAAAATCTTACGAGCCGTTCCCGAGTAATCACACCTTCTCCAAATTAGAAAAAAAAGCGTTGCTGATTTTTCCTGGAAAATACACTAAAAATCCTACGAGCCGTTCCCGAGTAATCACACCATCTCCAAATTGGCCAAAAAAAGCGTTGCTGATTTTTCCTGGAAAAAACATCAAAAATCTTACGAGCCGTTCCCGAGTAATCACACCTTCTCCAAATTGGCCAAAAAAAAAACGTTGCTGATTTTTCCTGGAAAAAACATCAAAAATCTTACGAGCCGTTCCCGAGTAATCCCAACTTCTCCAAATTGGCCAAAAAAAGCGTTGTTGATTTTTCCTGGAAAATACACTAAAAATCCTACGAGCCGTTCCCGAGTAATCACACCTTCTCCAAATTGCAAAAAAAAGCGTTGCTGATTTTTCCTGGAAAATACACTAAAAATCCTACGAGCCGTTCCCGAGTAATCACACCTTCTCAAAATTGGCAAAAAAAGCGTTGCTGATTTTTCCTGGAAAAAACACTAAAAATCCTACGAGCCGTTCCCGAGTAATCACACCTTCTCCAAATTGGCCACAAAAAGCGTTGCACATTTTTCCTGGAAAATACACTAAAATCCTACGAGCCGTTCCCGAGTAATCACACCTTCTCCAAATTGGCCAAAAAAGCGTTGCTGATTTTTCCTGAAAAATACATCAAAAATCTTACGAGCCGTTCCCGAGTAATCACACCTTCTCCAAATTAGAAAAAAAAGCGTTGCTGATTTTTCCTGGAAAATACACTAAAAATCCTACGAGCCGTTCCCGAGTAATCACACCATCTCCAAATTGGCCAAAAAAAGCGTTGCTGATTTTTCCTGGAAAAAACATCAAAAATCTTACGAGCCGTTCCCGAGTAATCACACCTTCTCCAAATTGGCCAAAAAAAAAACGTTGCTGATTTTTCCTGGAAAAAACATCAAAAATCTTACGAGCCGTTCCCGAGTAATCACACCTTCTCCAAATTGGCCAAAAAAAGCGTTGCTGATTTTTCCTGGAAATTACACTAAAAAACCTACGAGCCGTTCCCGAGTAATCACACCTTCTCCAAATTGGCCAAAAAAAAACCTTGCTGATTTTTCCTGGAAAATACACTAAAAAACCTACGAGCCGTTCCCGAGTAATCACACCTTCTCCAAATTGGCCAAAAAAAAGCGTTGTTGATTTTTCCTGGAAATTACACTAAAAATCCTACGAGCCGTTCCCGAGTAATCACACCTTCTCCAAATTGGCCAAAAAAAAGCGTTGCTGATTTTTGCTGGAAAATACACTAAAAATCTTACGAGCCGTTTCCGTGTAATCACACCTTCTCCAAATTGGCCAAAAAAAGCGTTGTTGATTTTTCCTGGAAAATACACTAAAAATCCTACGAGCCGTTCCCGAGTAATCACACCTTCTCCAAATTGGCAAAAAAAAAGCGTTGCTGATTTTTCCTGGAAATTACACTAAAAATCCTACGAGCCGTTCCCGAGTAATCACACCTTCTCCAAATTGGCCAAAAAAAGCGTTGCTGATTTTTCCTGGAAAATACACTAAAAATCTTACGAGCCGTTCCCGAGTAATCACACCTTTTCTAAATTGGCCAAAAAAAGCGTTGCTGATTTTTCCTGGAAAATACACTAAAAATCCTACGAGCCGTTCCCGAGTAATCACACCTTCTCCAAATTGGCCAAAAAAAGCGTTGCTGATTTTTCCTGGAAAATACACTAAAAATCCTACGAGCCGTTCCCGAGTAATCACACCTTCTCCAAATTGGCCAAAAAAAGCGTTGCTGATTTTTCCTGGAAAATACACTAAAAATCCTACGAGCCGTTCCCGAGTAATCACACCTTCTCCAAATTGGCCAAAAAAAGCGTTGTTGATTTTTCCTGGAAAATACACTAAAAATCTTACGAGCCGTTCCGGAGTAATCCCATCTTCTCCAAATTAGCAAAAAAAAGCGTTGCTGATTTTTCCTGGAAAATACACTAAAAATCCTACGAGCCGTTCCCGAGTAATCACACCTTCTCCAAATTGGCCAAAAAAGCGTTGCTGATTTTTCCTGGAAAATACACTTAAAAATCCTACGAGCCGTTCCCGAGTAATCACACCTTCTCCAAATTGGCCAAAAAAAGCGTTGCTGATTTTTCCTGGAAAATACACTAAAAATCCTACGAGCCGTTCCCGAGTAATCACACCTTCTCCAAATTGGCCAAAAAAAGCGTTGTTGATTTTTCCTGGAAAATACACTAAAAAACCTACGAGCCGTTCCCGAGTAATCCCATCTTCTCCAAATTGGCCAAAAAAAGCGTTGCTGATTTTTCCTGGAAAATACACTAAAAATCCTACGAGCAGTTCCCGAGTAATCCATCTTCTCCAAATTGGCCAAAAAAAAGCGTTGCTGATTTTTCCTGAAAAATACACTAAAAAACCTACGAGCCGTTCCCGAGTAATCACACCTTCTCCAAATTGGCCAAAAAAAAACCTTGCTGATTTTTCCTGGAAAATACACTAAAAAACCTACGAGCCGTTCCCGAGTAATCACACCTTCTCCAAATTGGCCAAAAAAAGCGTTGCTGATTTTTCCTGGAAAATACACTAAAAATCTTACGAGCCGTTCCGAGTAATCACACCTTCTCCAAATTGGCCAAAAAAAGCGTTGCTGATTTTTCCTGGAAAAAACATCAAAAATCTTACGAGCCGTTCCCGAGTAATCACACCTTCTCCAAATTGGCAAAAAAAAGCGTTGTTGATTTTTCCTGGAAAATACACTAAAAATCTTACGAGCCGTTCCCGAGTAATCCCATCTTCTCCAAATTGGCCAAAAAAAAACGTTGCTGATTTTTCTGGAAAA
>CAMZJU010000183.1:0-37083 GCA_947311025.1 Lypha dubia
CCAAATTGGCCAAAAAAAAACGTTGCTGATTTTTCCTGGAAAATACACTAAAAATCTTACGAGCCGTTCCCGAGTAATCACACCTTCTCCAAATTGGCCAAAAAAAGCGTTGCTGATTTTTCCTGGAAAATACATCAAAAATCTTACGAGCCGTTCCCGAGTAATCCCATCTTCTCCAAATTGGCCAAAAAAAAAGCGTTGCTGATTTTTCCTGGAAAATACACTAAAAATCTTACGAGCCGTTCCCGAGTAATCACACCTTCTCCAAATTGGCCAAAAAAAAGCGTTGCTGATTTTTCCTGGAAAAAACATCAAAAATCTTACGAGCCGTTCCCGAGTAATCACATCTTCTCCAAATTGGCCAAAAAAAGCGTTGCTGATTTTTCCTGGAAAAAACATCAAAAATCCTACGAGCCGTTCCCGAGTAATCCCATCTTCTCCAAATTGGCCAAAAAAAAGCGTTGCTGATTTTTCCTGGAAAAAACATCAAAAATCCTACGAGCCGTTCCCGAGTAATCCCATCTTCTCCAAATTGGCCAAAAAAAAGCGTTGCTGATTTTTCCTGGAAAATACACTAAAAAACCTACGAGCCGTTCCCGAGTAATCCCATCTTCTCCAAATTGGCCAAAAAAAAAGCGTTGCTGATTTTTCCTGGAAAATACACTAAAAATCTTACGAGCCGTTCCCGAGTAATCACACCTTCTCCAAATTAGCCAAAAAAAAGCGTTGCTGATTTTTCCTGGAAAAAACATCAAAAATCTTACGAGCCGTTCCCGAGTAATCACACCTTCTCCAAATTGGCCAAAAAAAGCGTTGCTGATTTTTCCTGGAAAAAACATCAAAAATCTTACGAGCCGTTCCCGAGTAATCACACCTTCTCCAAATTGGCCAAAAAAAAAAGCGTTGCTGATTTTTCCTGGAAAATACACTAAAAAACCTACGAGCCGTTCCCGAGTAATCCCATCTTCTCCAAATTGGCCAAAAAAAGCGTTGCTGATTTTTCCTGGAAAATACACTAAAAATCTTACGAGCCGTTCCCGAGTAATCACACCTTCTCCAAATTGGCCAAAAAAAGCGTTGCTGATTTTTCCTGGAAAATACACTAAAAATCCTACGAGCCGTTCCCGAGTAATCACACCTTCTCCAAATTGGCCAAAAAAAGCGTTGCTGATTTTTCCTGGAAAATTTTTTTTTTTTTTTTTTTTTTTTTTTTTTTTTTTTTTTATTGAATCTTTAATTATTTAAATTGAATTATCAATAAGTTTTTCAAATCTTAAATCTAAAAAAATATTAAATATAAGTTTAGCCAATGCTAAACAAAATTTTTAATTTCAACGGTTAATTTTTGTTGTTTTACATTTCTCGTGAACGGCTGAGAAAAAGAGTATCCCTTCTTTTCAGCCGGGTGTGGCCTCTATAATGAAGAATATTGCGCGCAAGTGGATTTGGGTGCAACTCAAGTTTTTTTATATATTTTTTCGCGTGTTTTGAAAATACTGTCTTCACCAACGGAACGTCTAGGTCTTTATGAATTCGATGGTTTCTGACATACCAGGGGGCTGCTGTAATTGTACGTAGAATTTTATTTTGTCGCCTTTGAATTTTTTCGACATTTGATGCTGAGGCAGTGCCCCATAACTGGATTCCATAGAACCATATTGGTTTCAGGATCGCGTTGTATAATAGTAGTTTACAGTCTAGGCTTAGTATAGAATTTCTTCCAATAAGCCAATTCATTTGAGCTGCTTTTAATTTCATTTGAGTCAACTTTGCGTCTATATGCGATTTCCATGTTAAACGACGATCAAGATGAACGCCTAGATATTTGACTACAGTGTGTTGTGGTATAGTCTCGGTGTTAATTTTTATAGGCGGGCATGTTTGCCTGCGCAACGTAAAAGTGACGTGTGCACATTTCTGCTCGTTAACTTTTATACGCCATTGTTTGAGCCATTTTTCCAGTTTGGATATATATTCTTGTAAGTTGCGGGAAGCTTCTACAGGATTTTCGTGAACGCTTAGAAAGGCTGTATCATCCGCAAATGTTGATGTATGAATGTTACTGCTTAACGGTAAGTCAGAGGCATATATTAAATATAGTAAGGGTCCGAAGATACTGCCTTGAGGTACTCCGGCTTCAATCGACTGCGGAGGGCTTAAAAAATTTCCTTCCCTAACTACAAATTTACGTTCCATCAAATAGCTTTTTAAAAGCTTTACGATGTTTGCTGGTAGATTTTGTGTTAATTTATTGAAAAGACCTTCGTGCCATACTTTATCGAAAGCTTGTGAGACATCAATAAAGAGCGCAGAGCAGTATTTCTTTTTTTCAAAAGTGTCTCTAACGACATTCACTAGTCTGTGAGTTTGTTCAATTGTGCTATGTTGACTGCGAAAACCGAATTGATGATCTGGAATACATCCATTACTAGTCACTATAGGCATCAGCTTGCTCATACACAGCTTTTCAAATAGTTTTGAAATGTTAGACAGTAAACTAATAGGCCGATAGGATTCAACCTTTGTATGATCCTTGCCGGGCTTTGGTATCATAGTAATTAGCGAAACCTTCCATTCTTTAGGATAGTGTTCTAGGCGTAGAATACTGTTAAAAATGAATAGTATTATTCTTTTTGCAGTGTAAGGCAATTCTTGAAGCATTTTGTTGCTTATTTTGTCGACACCTGGGGCTTTTCTGGTGTTAAGATTAGTAATAGTATTTTCAATCTCCGTCATGTTAAAACTCATCGGTATTTCTGGTAAAGGGACGACTGGTGGCAGTTCAACAATATCAGCAGAAATATTCGGAGTGAAAACTTTTTCTAAGTGTTTAACAAAAAGTGCACCTTTTTCATCATCAGTTTTTGCCCAGTCACCATTTGGGGCTCGTAATGGGGGTTTGCATATCACCGGCCTTTTTAGTCCTCTGGCTACACGCCACAGTGAATAATCTGTTTGTGGTGTTGCATCTAGCTCTTGAAGGAATTTTTGAAGGGAAGCTGTTTTTTGAGTTTGCAAAACTTTCCTAAGCTGCTTGGTACACTCCTTAAGCCTTAATTTTAGCTGGGGCGATCTGTAGCGCTGCCAATCTCGTCGAGCTCTCCGTTTTTCAGTCAATAGCCTTTCTATATCTACAGAAAAAATATTGTTAAATCTCACTGGTTGGTTTATTTCATTTGAAGTAGCATTAAAAGCAGCTTGTTTAACATGCGCTTCAAACAACCTGAGAGAATCGTCTATGTCTGAAGGTGTTCTCAGCGGCATTTTTTCCGAGCAATGAGCACTCAGATATTTTCTGTATTTCAGCCAGTTAATGCGTGCAGATGTCGTCGCTAAATCACATGTTGTGTGTGAGTAAATAGTGACAATAGTAGGCGAGTGGTCTGAAGATAAGTCCAAAGATGCTTCAACTTCAACCATCTCGCTGGGCACGCCTTTCACAATTCCAAAGTCGATAACATCAGGAATTTTTTGTCGATCTGTTGGCCAATATGTTGGCTGTCCACTTGAAACTACATTCAAACCCATTTTAGATATTGTGTCGAATAAAATTCGTCCCTTAGGTGTAATTAAACGTGAACCCCAAAATGTGTGTTTAGCATTGTAGTCGCCAGCTGCTAGAAAACGGAGGCCCAGTGATTTATAAAAAGCCGTATATTGACTCTCGGTAATTGAGAATCTGGGGGGCGAATAGACAGATGATATTACAAGTTTTTGATAGTAAGTTTCGATGCAGATGTTCGTTGCTTGAAGATAATCTTCACAAAAATCATTCAACAGGTGGTGTTTTATTCGCGTTTTTATTAGGATTCCCGAACCACCACAAGCTCTGCCACGGGGATCCTTGGTGTCGTAAAAATTATATCCACTAATTCTGAAACAGCTTCGAGATGTCAAATGAGTTTCTGAGATAAGCATAACATCGATTTGTTTATCCTGAAGAAAATATTCTATTTCGTTTTTATGTTGGCAGATGCCGTTTGCGTTCCAAAAACAGATTTTTAAGTTCATGGTTTGCTTAGTACAGCCTGCAACAAGGTAGACTGCATTTTCAACATTTCCTGCATCATACAGGACATGTTGAGAGTAAATGTGTTTACAGTTTGTATTAAGCTCTCAATTGAGGCTTCAATACGACTAAAATTATACCCCGAATCTTCATTTACATTTACGGTTTTTTGCGCCGTACTCTGATTGCTTTTTAAAATACTAGCGTATGAAAATTTGTTGTTAGATTGTTGTTGAGCACTAGTCGCGTTAGACTTGAAAATGTTTGAAAATTGATTTTGGCTTGTGGACGGTTGAGGTAACTGTGGATAGTTAATAGGGGTTTTAGGCTGAGCGGGAGTAGCATTGGTTTTTTTGGTTAATGAATTCTTAAAAAACGAGTAAAGGGGGCAGCCTCTATAGTTGGCAGTGTGATTTCCGCCGCAATTGCCACATTTTTTCGCCTTGGTATCACCTTTTATTTTATCACAGTTAGCAGTACTGTGTAACTCACCACATACAACGCAGACTGTAGGCAACTTGCAATAAGTCTTCGTGTGCCCAAATTCTTGGCAGTTCAGGCATTGAACAGGCCCAGCTCTTTTATGTGGAAGCTCAACAGTAACTCTTCGATGCAACAAGTACTTTAAGTCATATATTGGATGCGCTTCATTCTTTTTTATTTTTATGCCATCTGGCTGTAACTCGACTCTAAATATTGGTTGGGGGATTTTTTCTCTATTTTTAATGTTTGAGACATTTTTCACCTTGTAGCCACTATTTTCAAGGCCAGACTTGACCTCTTCCGGATCCACGCAAGAGTCTATACCTTTTATTACGACTGTTAGACCTTTAGCACTCTTTAATTGGTACGTGTAGAAGTTTTTATTTTTAGATTCTAAATCTGAAACAATTTTTCGGTAATTATTTTCATGAGCTACCTGAATTTTTGTCTCATTGATGTTTCCGCGCTTAATTGGAGTTACATAAAACTCATTTTCTCCAATTAATGAGATAAGACTTTTAACCAGCAAACTGGAATTCTGCTCTCTTAAATATATGGGTGGGGGCTTACTCGAACTTGTTGTAGTTGTGCCTTCATCGCCTTGTTCAGATAACATCGCGAAACGATTTTCGGAATTTATTATATTGTTTTTTCCATCTCTGGGAACTTTCGATGTTGAAGCAATTTGAGCTGATTTTGGACTTCTTCCCCTTTTTAACACGGTTATGTATCTGTCCATTCCTGTTTGAATTTTATTATCATTTATTGTACTCACCGCATCTACCATTTTGTGCACGTTGGTCACCTTGTTACTTATTGTTTGTTTGTTTGTTTGTACAGCTAAGCTGACAAGTTTGCTGATGGGTGCAATTGTTGTTGCTTCTTGATCACTATTTAACATGTTCAGAGATAATGATCGCGCACGAGTATTTGTGTTTACTGTTAAATTCAGGTTTTTGTTAAATTCATTTTTTTTACTGTCGTCATCAGCAACTAAAGTTATATATTGCACATTCCTACTGCTTGTAGGATTATTGTTGTTTTTCTCAGAAGATGAACTCATCAGAGTTCTCTTTTTTATTTTCACTTATATTAGTTTGTGTATATTTATGTGTATTGCACACCAGCAAAAAATAAAATAAAACCAGTAAAATAACTGTTCAATAAATGTTTTGTTTTTTTTATATTTTTTGTGACTTGAAAATTTTTTTTTTCTTTTATATTTTTTTTTTATATTCAGTTGCGACGATTATAAAAACGCGTCTGTTCACTATGAGGATACATACATATGTCCAAATTGGCCAAAAAAAAAAGCGTTGCTGATTTTTCCTGGAAAATACACTAAAAATCTTACGAGCCGTTCCCGAGTAATCACACCTTCTCCAAATTGGCCAAAAAAAGCGTTGCTGATTTTTCCTGGAAAATACACTAAAAATCCTACGAGCCGTTCCCGAGTAATCACACCTTCTCCAAATTGGCCAAAAAAAAGCGTTGCTGATTTTTCCTGGAAAATACACTAAAAATCTTACGAGCCGTTCCCGAGTAATCACACCTTCTCCAAATTGGCCAAAAAAAGCGTTGCTGATTTTTCCTGGAAAATACACTAAAAAACCTACGAGCCGTTCCCGAGTAATCCCATCTTCTCCAAATTGGCCAAAAAAAAGCGTTGCTGATTTTTCCTGGAAAAAACATCAAAAATCCTACGAGCCGTTCCCGAGTAATCCCATCTTCTCCAAATTGGCCAAAAAAAAGCGTTGCTGATTTTTCCTGGAAAATACACTAAAAAACCTACGAGCCGTTCCCGAGTAATCCCATCTTCTCCAAATTGGCCAAAAAAAAACGTTGCTGATTTTTCCTGGAAAATACACTAAAAATCTTACGAGCCGTTCCCGAGTAATCACACCTTCTCCAAATTGGCCAAAAAAAGCGTTGCTGATTTTTCCTGGAAAATACATCAAAAATCTTACGAGCCGTTCCCGAGTAATCCCATCTTCTCCAAATTGGCCAAAAAAAAAGCGTTGCTGATTTTTCCTGGAAAATACACTAAAAATCTTACGAGCCGTTCCCGAGTAATCACACCTTCTCCAAATTGGCCAAAAAAAAGCGTTGCTGATTTTTCCTGGAAAAAACATCAAAAATCTTACGAGCCGTTCCCGAGTAATCACACCTTCTCCAAATTGGCCAAAAAAAGCGTTGCTGATTTTTCCTGGAAAAAACATCAAAAATCCTACGAGCCGTTCCCGAGTAATCCCATCTTCTCCAAATTGGCCAAAAAAAAGCGTTGCTGATTTTTCCTGGAAAAAACATCAAAAATCCTACGAGCCGTTCCCGAGTAATCCCATCTTCTCCAAATTGGCCAAAAAAAAGCGTTGCTGATTTTTCCTGGAAAATACACTAAAAAACCTACGAGCCGTTCCCGAGTAATCCCATCTTCTCCAAATTGGCCAAAAAAAAAAGCGTTGCTGATTTTTCCTGGAAAATACACTAAAAATCTTACGAGCCGTTCCCGAGTAATCACACCTTCTCCAAATTGGCCAAAAAAAAGCGTTGCTGATTTTTCCTGGAAAAAACATCAAAAATCTTACGAGCCGTTCCCGAGTAATCACACCTTCTCCAAATTGGCCAAAAAAAGCGTTGCTGATTTTTCCTGGAAAAAACATCAAAAATCTTACGAGCCGTTCCCGAGTAATCACACCTTCTCCAAATTGGCCAAAAAAAAAAGCGTTGCTGATTTTTCCTGGAAAATACACTAAAAAACCTACGAGCCGTTCCCGAGTAATCCCATCTTCTCCAAATTGGCCAAAAAAAGCGTTGCTGATTTTTCCTGGAAAATACACTAAAAATCTTACGAGCCGTTCCCGAGTAATCACACCTTCTCCAAATTGGCCAAAAAAAGCGTTGCTGATTTTTCCTGGAAAATACACTAAAAAACCTACGAGCCGTTCCCGAGTAATCCCATCTTCTCCAAATTGGCCAAAAAAAAGCGTTGCTGATTTTTCCTGGAAAAAACATCAAAAATCCTACGAGCCGTTCCCGAGTAATCCCATCTTCTCCAAATTGGCCAAAAAAAAGCGTTGCTGATTTTTCCTGGAAAATACACTAAAAAACCTACGAGCCGTTCCCGAGTAATCCCATCTTCTCCAAATTGGCCAAAAAAAAACGTTGCTGATTTTTCCTGGAAAATACACTAAAAATCTTACGAGCCGTTCCCGAGTAATCACACCTTCTCCAAATTGGCCAAAAAAAGCGTTGCTGATTTTTCCTGGAAAATACATCAAAAATCTTACGAGCCGTTCCCGAGTAATCCCATCTTCTCCAAATTGGCCAAAAAAAAAGCGTTGCTGATTTTTCCTGGAAAATACACTAAAAATCTTACGAGCCGTTCCCGAGTAATCACACCTTCTCCAAATTGGCCAAAAAAAAGCGTTGCTGATTTTTCCTGGAAAAAACATCAAAAATCTTACGAGCCGTTCCCGAGTAATCACACCTTCTCCAAATTGGCCAAAAAAAGCGTTGCTGATTTTTCCTGGAAAAAACATCAAAAATCCTACGAGCCGTTCCCGAGTAATCCCATCTTCTCCAAATTGGCCAAAAAAAAGCGTTGCTGATTTTTCCTGGAAAAAACATCAAAAATCCTACGAGCCGTTCCCGAGTAATCCCATCTTCTCCAAATTGGCCAAAAAAAAGCGTTGCTGATTTTTCCTGGAAAATACACTAAAAAACCTACGAGCCGTTCCCGAGTAATCCCATCTTCTCCAAATTGGCCAAAAAAAAAAGCGTTGCTGATTTTTCCTGGAAAATACACTAAAAATCTTACGAGCCGTTCCCGAGTAATCACACCTTCTCCAAATTGGCCAAAAAAAAGCGTTGCTGATTTTTCCTGGAAAAAACATCAAAAATCTTACGAGCCGTTCCCGAGTAATCACACCTTCTCCAAATTGGCCAAAAAAAGCGTTGCTGATTTTTCCTGGAAAAAACATCAAAAATCTTACGAGCCGTTCCCGAGTAATCACACCTTCTCCAAATTGGCCAAAAAAAAAAGCGTTGCTGATTTTTCCTGGAAAATACACTAAAAAACCTACGAGCCGTTCCCGAGTAATCCCATCTTCTCCAAATTGGCCAAAAAAAGCGTTGCTGATTTTTCCTGGAAAATACACTAAAAATCTTACGAGCCGTTCCCGAGTAATCACACCTTCTCCAAATTGGCCAAAAAAAGCGTTGCTGATTTTTCCTGGAAAACACACTAAAAATCCTACGAGCCGTTCCCGAGTAATCACACCTTCTCCAAATTGGCCAAAAAAAGCGTTGCTGATTTTTCCTGGAAAATACACTAAAAATCCTACGAGCCGTTCCCGAGTAATCACACCTTCTCCAAATTGGCAAAAAAAAGCGTTGTTGATTTTTCCTGGAAAATATACTAAAAATCTTACGAGCCGTTCCCGAGTAATCACACCTTCTCCAAATTGGCCAAAAAAAGCGTTGCTGATTTTTCCTGGAAAATACACTAAAAATCCTACGAGCCGTTCCCGAGTAATCACACCTTCTCCAAATTGGCCAAAAAAAAGCGTTGCTGATTTTTCCTGGAAAATACACTAAAAATCCTACGAGCCGTTCCCGAGTAATCACACCTTCTCCAAATTGGCCAAAAAAAAAGCGTTGCTGATTTTTCCTGGAAAATACACTAAAAATCTTACGAGCCGTTCCCGAGTAATCACACCTTCTCCAAATTGGCCAAAAAAAGCGTTGCTGATTTTTCCTGGAAAATACACTAAAAAACCTACGAGCCGTTCCCGAGTAATCCCATCTTCTCCAAATTGGCCAAAAAAAAGCGTTGCTGATTTTTCCTGGAAAAAACATCAAAAATCCTACGAGCCGTTCCCGAGTAATCCCATCTTCTCCAAATTGGCCAAAAAAAAGCGTTGCTGATTTTTCCTGGAAAATACACTAAAAAACCTACGAGCCGTTCCCGAGTAATCCCATCTTCTCCAAATTGGCCAAAAAAAAACGTTGCTGATTTTTCCTGGAAAATACACTAAAAATCTTACGAGCCGTTCCCGAGTAATCACACCTTCTCCAAATTGGCCAAAAAAAGCGTTGCTGATTTTTCCTGGAAAATACATCAAAAATCTTACGAGCCGTTCCCGAGTAATCCCATCTTCTCCAAATTGGCCAAAAAAAAAGCGTTGCTGATTTTTCCTGGAAAATACACTAAAAATCTTACGAGCCGTTCCCGAGTAATCACACCTTCTCCAAATTGGCCAAAAAAAAGCGTTGCTGATTTTTCCTGGAAAAAACATCAAAAATCTTACGAGCCGTTCCCGAGTAATCACACCTTCTCCAAATTGGCCAAAAAAAGCGTTGCTGATTTTTCCTGGAAAAAACATCAAAAATCCTACGAGCCGTTCCCGAGTAATCCCATCTTCTCCAAATTGGCCAAAAAAAAGCGTTGCTGATTTTTCCTGGAAAAAACATCGAAAATCCTACGAGCCGTTCCCGAGTAATCCCATCTTCTCCAAATTGGCCAAAAAAAAGCGTTGCTGATTTTTCCTGGAAAATACACTAAAAAACCTACGAGCCGTTCCCGAGTAATCCCATCTTCTCCAAATTGGCCAAAAAAAAAAGCGTTGCTGATTTTTCCTGGAAAATACACTAAAAATCTTACGAGCCGTTCCCGAGTAATCACACCTTCTCCAAATTGGCCAAAAAAAAGCGTTGCTGATTTTTCCTGGAAAAAACATCAAAAATCTTACGAGCCGTTCCCGAGTAATCACACCTTCTCCAAATTGGCCAAAAAAAGCGTTGCTGATTTTTCCTGGAAAAAACATCAAAAATCTTACGAGCCGTTCCCGAGTAATCACACCTTCTCCAAATTGGCCAAAAAAAAAAGCGTTGCTGATTTTTCCTGGAAAATACACTAAAAAACCTACGAGCCGTTCCCGAGTAATCCCATCTTCTCCAAATTGGCCAAAAAAAGCGTTGCTGATTTTTCCTGGAAAATACACTAAAAATCTTACGAGCCGTTCCCGAGTAATCACACCTTCTCCAAATTGGCCAAAAAAAGCGTTGCTGATTTTTCCTGGAAAATACACTAAAAATCCTACGAGCCGTTCCCGAGTAATCACACCTTCTCCAAATTGGCCAAAAAAAGCGTTGCTGATTTTTCCTGGAAAATACACTAAAAATCCTACGAGCCGTTCCCGAGTAATCACACCTTCTCCAAATTGGCAAAAAAAAGCGTTGTTGATTTTTCCTGGAAAATACACTAAAAATCTTACGAGCCGTTCCCGAGTAATCACACCTTCTCCAAATTGGCCAGAAAAAGCGTTGCTGATTTTTCCTGGAAAATACACTAAAAATCCTACGAGCCGTTCCCGAGTAATCACACCTTCTCCAAATTGGCCAAAAAAAGCGTTGCTGATTTTTCCTGGAAAATACACTAAAAATCCTACGAGCCGTTCCCGAGTAATCACACCTTCTCCAAATTGGCCAAAAAAAAAAGCGTTGCTGATTTTTCCTGGAAAATACACTAAAAATCTTACGAGCCGTTCCCGAGTAATCACACCTTCTCCAAATTGGCCAAAAAAAGCGTTGCTGATTTTTCCTGGAAAATACACTAAAAAACCTACGAGCCGTTCCCGAGTAATCCCATCTTCTCCAAATTGGCCAAAAAAAAGCGTTGCTGATTTTTCCTGGAAAAAACATCAAAAATCCTACGAGCCGTTCCCGAGTAATCCCATCTTCTCCAAATTGGCCAAAAAAAAGCGTTGCTGATTTTTCCTGGAAAATACACTAAAAAACCTACGAGCCGTTCCCGAGTAATCCCATCTTCTCCAAATTGGCCAAAAAAAAACGTTGCTGATTTTTCCTGGAAAATACACTAAAAATCTTACGAGCCGTTCCCGAGTAATCACACCTTCTCCAAATTAGCCAAAAAAAGCGTTGCTGATTTTTCCTGGAAAATACATCAAAAATCTTACGAGCCGTTCCCGAGTAATCCCATCTTCTCCAAATTGGCCAAAAAAAAAGCGTTGCTGATTTTTCCTGGAAAATACACTAAAAATCTTACGAGCCGTTCCCGAGTAATCACACCTTCTCCAAATTGGCCAAAAAAAAGCGTTGCTGATTTTTCCTGGAAAAAACATCAAAAATCTTACGAGCCGTTCCCGAGTAATCACACCTTCTCCAAATTGGCCAAAAAAAGCGTTGCTGATTTTTCCTGGAAAAAACATCAAAAATCCTACGAGCCGTTCCCGAGTAATCCCATCTTCTCCAAATTGGCCAAAAAAAAGCGTTGCTGATTTTTCCTGGAAAAAACATCAAAAATCCTACGAGCCGTTCCCGAGTAATCCCATCTTCTCCAAATTGGCCAAAAAAAAGCGTTGCTGATTTTTCCTGGAAAATACACTAAAAAACCTACGAGCCGTTCCCGAGTAATCCCATCTTCTCCAAATTGGCCAAAAAAAAAGCGTTTCTGATTTTTCCTGGAAAATACACTAAAAATCTTACGAGCCGTTCCCGAGTAATCACACCTTCTCCAAATTGGCCAAAAAAAAGCGTTGCTGATTTTTCCTGGAAAAAACATCAAAAATCTTACGAGCCGTTCCCGAGTAATCACACCTTCTCCAAATTGGCCAAAAAAAGCGTTGCTGATTTTTCCTGGAAAAAACATCAAAAATCTTACGAGCCGTTCCCGAGTAATCACACCTTCTCCAAATTGGCCAAAAAAAAAAGCGTTGCTGATTTTTCCTGGAAAATACACTAAAAAACCTACGAGCCGTTCCCGAGTAATCCCATCTTCTCCAAATTGGCCAAAAAAAGCGTTGCTGATTTTTCCTGGAAAATACACTAAAAATCTTACGAGCCGTTCCCGAGTAATCACACCTTCTCCAAATTGGCCAAAAAAAGCGTTGCTGATTTTTCCTGGAAAATACACTAAAAATCTTACGAGCCGTTCCCGAGTAATCACACCTTCTCCAAATTGGCCAAAAAAAGTGTTGCTGATTTTTCCTGGAAAATACACTAAAAATCCTACGAGCCGTTCCCGAGTAATCACACCTTCTCAAAATTGGCCAAAAAAAGCGTTGTTGATTTTTCCTGGAAAATACACTAAAAATCTTACGAGCCGTTCCCGAGTAATCACACCTTCTCCAAATTGGCCAAAAAAAAAGCGTTGCTGATTTTTCCTGGAAAAAACATCAAAAATCTTACGAGCCGTTTCCGAGTAATCACACCTTCTCCAAATTGGCCAAAAAAAAGCGTTGCTGATTTTTCCTGGAAAATACACTAAAAAACCTACGAGCCGTTCCCGAGTAATCCCATCTTCTCCAAATTAGCAAAAAAAAAGCGTTGCTGATTTTTCCTGGAAAATACACTAAAAATCCTACGAGCCGTTCCCGAGTAATCACACCTTCTCCAAATTGGCCAAAAAAAAAGCGTTGCTGATTTTTCCTGGAAAATACACTAAAAAACCTACGAGCCGTTCCCGAGTAATCACACCTTCTCCAAATTGGCCAAAAAAAGCGTTGCTGATTTTTCCTGGAAATTACACTTAAAATCCTACGAGCCGTTCCCGAGTAATCACAGCTTCTCCAAATTGGCCAAAAAAAGCGTTGCTGATTTTTCCTGGAAAATACACTAAAAATCCTACGAGCCGTTCCCGAGTAATCACACCTTCTCCAAATTGGCAAAAAAAAGCGTTGTTGATTTTTCCTGGAAAATACACTAAAAATCTTACGAGCCGTTCCCGAGTAATCACACCTTCTCCAAATTGGCCAAAAAAAGCGTTGCTGATTTTTCCTGGAAAATACACTAAAAATCTTACGAGCCGTTCCCGAGTAATCACACCTTCTCCAAATTGGCAAAAAAAAGCGTTGCTAATTTTTCCTGGAAAATACACTTAAAATCCTACGAGCCGTTCCCGAGTAATCACAGCTTCTCCAAATTGGCCAAAAAAAAGCGTTGTTGATTTTTCCTGGAAATTACACTAAAAATCCTACGAGCCGTTCCCGAGTAATCACACCTTCTCCAAATTGGCCAAAAAAGCGTTGCTGATTTTTCCTGGAAAAAACATCAAAAATCTTACGAGCCGTTCCCGAGTAATCACACCTTCTCCAAATTGGCCAAAAAAAAAAAGCGTTGCTGATTTTTCCTGGAAAATACACTAAAAAACCTACGAGCCGTTCCCGAGTAATCCCATCTTCTCCAAATTGGCCAAAAAAAGCGTTGCTGATTTTTCCTGGAAAATACACTAAAAATCTTACGAGCCGTTCCCGAGTAATCACACCTTCTCCAAATTGGCCAAAAAAAGCGTTGCTGATTTTTCCTGGAAAATACACTAAAAATCTTACGAGCCGTTACCGAGTAATCACACCTTCTCCAAATTGGCCAAAAAAAGTGTTGCTGATTTTTCCTGGAAAATACACTAAAAATCCTACGAGCCGTTCCCGAGTAATCACACCTTCTCCAAATTGGCCAAAAAAAGCGTTGTTGATTTTTCCTGGAAAATACACTAAAAATCTTACGAGCCGTTCCCGAGTAATCACACCTTCTCCAAATTGGCCAAAAAAAAAGCGTTGCTGATTTTTCCTGGAAAAAACATCAAAAATCTTACGAGCCGTTTCCGAGTAATCACACCTTCTCCAAATTGGCCAAAAAAAAGCGTTGCTGATTTTTCCTGGAAAATACACTAAAAAAACCTACGAGCCGTTCCCGAGTAATCCCATCTTCTCCAAATTAGCAAAAAAAAAGCGTTGCTGATTTTTCCTGGAAAATACACTAAAAATCCTACGAGCCGTTCCCGAGTAATCACACCTTCTCCAAATTGGCCAAAAAAAAAGCGTTGCTGATTTTTCCTGGAAAATACACTAAAAATCTTACGAGCCGTTCCCGAGTAATCACACCTTCTCCAAATTGGCCAAAAAAAGCGTTGCTGATTTTTCCTGGAAAATACACTAAAAATCCTACGAGCCGTTCCCGAGTAATCACACCTTCCCCAAATTGGCCAAAAAAAGCGTTGCTGATTTTTCCTGGAAAAAACATCAAAAATCTTACGAGCCGTTCCCGAGTAATCACACCTTCTCCAAATTGGCCAAAAAAAGCGTTGCTGATTTTTCCTGGAAAATACACTAAAAATCCTACGAGCCGTTCCCGAGTAATCACACCTTCTCCAAATTGGCCAAAAAAAAAAGCGTGGCTGATTTTTCCTGGAAAAAACATCAAAAATCTTACGAGCCGTTCCCGAGTAATCACACCTTCTCCAAATTGGCCAAAAAAAAAGCGTTGCTGATTTTTCCTGGAAAATACACTAAAAAACCTACGAGCCGTTCCCGAGTAATCACACCTTCTCCAAATTGGCCAAAAAAAGCGTTGCTGATTTTTCCTGGAAATTACACTTAAAATCCTACGAGCCGTTCCCGAGTAATCACAGCTTCTCCAAATTGGCCAAAAAAAGCGTTGCTGATTTTTCCTGGAAAATACACTAAAAATCCTACGAGCCGTTCCCGAGTAATCACACCTTCTCCAAATTGGCAAAAAAAGCGTTGTTGATTTTTCCTGGAAAATACACTAAAAATCTTACGAGCCGTTCCCGAGTAATCACACCTTCTCCAAATTGGCCAAAAAAAGCGTTGCTGATTTTTCCTGGAAAATACACTAAAAATCTTACGAGCCGTTCCCGAGTAATCACACCTTCTCCAAATTGGCAAAAAAAAGCGTTGCTAATTTTTCCTGGAAAATACACTTAAAATCCTACGAGCCGTTCCCGAGTAATCACAGCTTCTCCAAATTGGCCAAAAAAAAGCGTTGTTGATTTTTCCTGGAAATTACACTAAAAATCCTACGAGCCGTTCCCGAGTAATCACACCTTCTCCAAATTGGCCAAAAAAAAAGCGTTGCTGATTTTTCCTGGAAAATACACTAAAAATCTTACGAGCCGTTCCCGAGTAATCACACCTTCTCCAAATTGGCCAAAAAAAAAAACGTTGCTGATTTTTCCTGGAAAAAACATCAAAAATCCTACGAGCCGTTCCCGAGTAATCACACCTTCTCCAAATTGGCCAAAAAAAGCGTAGCTGATTTTTCCTGGAAAATACACTAAAAATCTTACGAGCCGTTCCCGAGTAATCACACCTTCTCCAAATTGGCCAAAAAAAAGCGTTGCTGATTTTTCCTGGAAAATACACTAAAAAACCTACGAGCCGTTCCCGAGTAATCACACCTTCTCCAAATTGGCCAAAAAAAGCGTTGCTGATTTTTCCTGGAAAAAACATCAAAAATCCTACGAGCAGTTCCCGAGTAATCACACCTTCTCCAAATTGGCCAAAAAAAGCGTTGCTGATTTTTCCTGGAAAATACACTAAAAATCCTACGAGCCGTTCCCGAGTAATCACACCTTCTCCAAATTGGCCAAAAAAAGCGTTGCTGATTTTTCCTGGAAAATACACTAAAAATCCTACGAGCCGTTCCCGAGTAATCACACCTTCTCCAAATTGGCCAAAAAAAAAGCGTTGCTGATTTTTCCTGGAAAATACACTAAAAATCTTACGAGCCGTTCCCGAGTAATCACACCTTCTCCAAATTGGCCAAAAAAAGCGTTGCTGATTTTTCCTGGAAAATACACTAAAAAACCTACGAGCCGTTCCCGAGTAATCCCATCTTCTCCAAATTGGCCAAAAAAAAGCGTTGCTGATTTTTCCTGGAAAAAACATCAAAAATCCTACGAGCCGTTCCCGAGTAATCCCATCTTCTCCAAATTGGCCAAAAAAAAGCGTTGCTGATTTTTCCTGGAAAATACACTAAAAAACCTACGAGCCGTTCCCGAGTAATCCCATCTTCTCCAAATTGGCCAAAAAAAAAACGTTGCTGATTTTTCCTGGAAAATACACTAAAAATCTTACGAGCCGTTCCCGAGTAATCACACCTTCTCCAAATTGGCCAAAAAAAGCGTTGCTGATTTTTCCTGGAAAATACATCAAAAATCTTACGAGCCGTTCCCGAGTAATCACACCTTCTCCAAATTGGCCAAAAAAAAGCGTTGCTGATTTTTCCTGGAAAATACATCAAAAATCTTACGAGCCGTTCCCGAGTAATCACACCTTCTCCAAATTGGCCAAAAAAAAGCGTTGCTGATTTTTCCTGGAAAATACACTAAAAAACCTACGAGCCGTTCCCGAGTAATCACACCTTCTCCAAATTGGCCAAAAAAAGCGTTGCTGATTTTTCCTGGAAAATACACTAAAAATCCTACGAGCCGTTCCCGAGTAATCACACCTTCTCCAAATTGGCCAAAAAAAAGCGTTGCTGATTTTTCCTGGAAAATACATCAAAAATCTTACGAGCCGTTCCCGAGTAATCACACCTTCTCCAACTTGGCCAAAAAAAAGCGTTGCTGATTTTTCCTGGAAAATACATCAAAAATCTTACGAGCCGTTCCCGAGTAATCACACCTTCTCCAAATTGGCCAAAAAAAAGCGTTGCTGATTTTTCCTGGAAAAAACATCAAAAATCTTACGAGCCGTTTCCGAGTAATCACACCTTCTCCAAATTGGCCAAAAAAAAGCGTTGCTGATTTTTCCTGGAAAATACACTAAAAAACCTGCGAGCCGTTCCCGAGTAATCACACCTTCTCCAAATTAGAAAAAAAAGCGTTGCTGATTTTTCCTGGAAAATACACTAAAAAACCTACGAGCCGTTCCCGAGTAATCACACCTTCTCCAAATTGGCCAAAAAAAGCGTTGTTGATTTTTCCTGGAAAATACATCAAAAATCTTACGAGCCGTTCCCGAGTAATCACACCTTCTCCAAATTGGCCAAAAAAAAGCGTTGCTGATTTTTCCTGGAAAAAACATCCAAAATCTTACGAGCCGTTTCCGAGTAATCACACCTTCTCCAAATTGGCCAAAAAAAAGCGTTGCTGATTTTTCCTGGAAAATACACTAAAAAACCTACGAGCCGTTCCCGAGTAATCCCACCTTCTCCAAATTGGCCAAAAAAAGCGTTGCTGATTTTTCCTGGAAAATACACAAAAAATCCTACGAGCCGTTCCCGAGTAATCACACCTTCTCCAAATTGGCAAAAAAAAGCGTTGCTGATTTTTCCTGGAAAATACACTAAAAATCCTACGAGCCGTTCCCGAGTAATCACACCATCTCCAAATTGGCCAAAAAAAGCGTTGCTGATTTTTCCTGGAAAAAACATCAAAAATCTAACGAGCCGTTCCCGAGTAATCACACCTTCTCCAAATTGGCCAAAAAAAGCGTTGCTGATTTTTCCTGGAAAAAACATCAAAAATCTTACGAGCCGTTCCCGAGTAATCACACCTTCTCCAAATTGGCCAAAAAAAAACCTTGCTGATTTTTCCTGGAAAATACACTAAAAATCCTACGAGCCGTTCCCGAGTAATCACACCTTCTCCAAATTGGCCAAAAAAAGCGTTGCTGATTTTTCCTGGAAAATACACTAAAAATCCTACGAGCAGTTCCCGAGTAATCACACCTTCTCCAAATTGGCAAAAAAAAGCGTTGCTGATTTTTCCTGGAAAATACACTAAAAAACCTACGAGCCGTTCCCGAGTAATCCCATCTTCTCCAAATTGGCCAAAAAAAAGCGTTGCTGATTTTTCCTGGAAAATACACTAAAAATCCTACGAGCCGTTCCCGAGTAATCACACCTTCTCCAAATTGGCCAAAAAAAAAGCGTTGCTGATTTTTCCTGGAAAATACACTAAAAATCTTACGAGCCGTTCCCGAGTAATCCCATCTTCTCCAAATTGGCCAAAAAAAGCGTTGCTGATTTTTCCTGGAAAATACATCAAAAATCTTACGAGCCGTTCCCGAGTAATCACACCTTCTCCAAATTGGCCAAAAAAAAGCGTTGCTGATTTTTCCTGGAAAAAACATCAAAAATCTTACGAGCCGTTTCCGAGTAATCACACCTTCTCCAAATTGGCCAAAAAAAAGCGTTGCTGATTTTTCCTGGAAAATACACTAAAAAACCTACGAGCCGTTCCCGAGTAATCCCACCTTCTCCAAATTGGCCAAAAAAAGCGTTGCTGATTTTTCCTGGAAAATACACTAAAAATCCTACGAGCCGTTCCCGAGTAATCACACCTTCTCCAAATTGGCAAAAAAAAGCGTTGCTGATTTTTCCTGGAAAATACACTAAAAATCCTACGAGCCGTTCCCGAGTAATCACACCATCTCCAAATTGGCCAAAAAAAGCGTTGCTGATTTTTCCTGGAAAAAACATCAAAAATCTTACGAGCCGTTCCCGAGTAATCACACCTTCTCCAAATTGGCCAAAAAAAGCGTTGCTGATTTTTCCTGGAAAAAACATCAAAAATCTTACGAGCCGTTCCCGAGTAATCACACCTTCTCCAAATTGGCCAAAAAAAAACCTTGCTGATTTTTCCTGGAAAATACACTAAAAATCCTACGAGCCGTTCCCGAGTAATCACACCTTCTCCAAATTGGCCAAAAAAAGCGTTGCTGATTTTTCCTGGAAAATACACTAAAAATCCTACGAGCAGTTCCCGAGTAATCACACCTTCTCCAAATTGGCAAAAAAAAGCGTTGCTGATTTTTCCTGGAAAATACACTAAAAAACCTACGAGCCGTTCCCGAGTAATCCCATCTTCTCCAAATTGGCCAAAAAAAAGCGTTGCTGATTTTTCCTGGAAAATACACTAAAAATCCTACGAGCCGTTCCCGAGTAATCACACCTTCTCCAAATTGGCCAAAAAAAAAGCGTTGCTGATTTTTCCTGGAAAATACACTAAAAATCTTACGAGCCGTTCCCGAGTAATCCCATCTTCTCCAAATTGGCCAAAAAAAAAACTTTGCTGATTTTTCCTGGAAAATACACTAAAAATCCTACGAGCCGTTCCCGAGTAATCACACCTTCTCCAAATTGGCCAAAAAAAAAGCGTTGTTGATTTTTCCTTGAAAATACACTAAAAATCTTACGAGCCGTTCCCGAGTAATCACACCTTCTCCAAATTGGCCAAAAAAAGCGTTGCTGATTTTTCCTGGAAAATACACTAAAAATCTTACGAGCCGTTCCCGAGTAATCACACCTTCTCCAAATTGGCCAAAAAAAGCGTTGCTGATTTTTCCTGGAAAATACACTAAAAATCTTACGAGCCGTTTCCGAGTAATCACACCTTCTCCAAATTGGCAAAAAAAAAGCGTTGCTGATTTTTCCTGGAAAATACACTAAAAAACCTACGAGCCGTTCCCGAGTAATCACACCTTATCCAAATTGGCCAAAAAAAGCGTTGCTGATTTTTCCTGGAAAATACACTAAAAAACCTACGAGCCGTTCCCGAGTAATCCCATCTTCTCCAAATTGGCCAAAAAAAGCGTTGTTGATTTTTCCTGGAAAATACACTAAAAAACCTACGAGCCGTTCCCGAGTAATCACACCTTCTCCAAATTGGCCAAAAAAAGCGTTGCTGATTTTTCCTGGAAAATACACTAAAAAACCTACGAGCCGTTCCCGAGTAATCCCATCTTCTCCAAATTGGCCAAAAAAAGCGTTGTTGATTTTTCCTGGAAAATACACTAAAAAACTACGAGCCGTTCCCGAGTAATCACACCTTCTCCAAATTGGCCAAAAAAAAACCTTGCTGATTTTTCCTGGAAAATACACTAAAAAACCTACGAGCCGTTCCCGAGTAATCACACCTTCTCCAAATTGGCCAAAAAAAGCGTTGCTGATTTTTCCTGGAAAATACACTAAAAAACCTACGAGCCGTTCCCGAGTAATCCCATCTTCTCCAAATTGGCCAAAAAAAGCGTTGTTGATTTTTCCTGGAAAATACACTAAAAAACCTACGAGCCGTTCCCGAGTAATCACACCTTCTCCAAATTGGCCAAAAAAAGCGTTGCTGATTTTTCCTGGAAAAAACATCAAAAATCCTACGAGCAGTTCCCGAGTAATCACACCTTCTCCAAATTGGCCAAAAAAAGCGTTGCTGATTTTTCCTGGAAAATACACTAAAAATCCTACGAGCCGTTCCCGAGTAATCACACCTTCTCCAAATTGGCCAAAAAAAGCGTTGCTGATTTTTCCTGGAAAATACACTAAAAATCCTACGAGCCGTTCCCGAGTAATCACACCTTCTCCAAATTGGCCAAAAAAAAAGCGTTGCTGATTTTTCCTGGAAAAAACATCAAAAATCCTACGAGCCGTTCCCGAGTAATCCCATCTTCTCCAAATTGGCCAAAAAAAAGCGTTGCTGATTTTTCCTGGAAAATACACTAAAAAACCTACGAGCCGTTCCCGAGTAATCCCATCTTCTCCAAATTGGCCAAAAAAAAACGTTGCTGATTTTTCCTGGAAAATACACTAAAAATCTTACGAGCCGTTCCCGAGTAATCACACCTTCTCCAAATTGGCCAAAAAAAGCGTTGCTGATTTTTCCTGGAAAATACATCAAAAATCTTACGAGCCGTTCCCGAGTAATCACACCTTCTCCAAATTGGCCAAAAAAAAGCGTTGCTGATTTTTCCTGGAAAATACATCAAAAATCTTACGAGCCGTTCCCGAGTAATCACACCTTCTCCAAATTGGCCAAAAAAAAGCGTTGCTGATTTTTCCTGGAAAATACACTAAAAAACCTACGAGCCGTTCCCGAGTAATCACACCTTCTCCAAATTGGCCAAAAAAAGCGTTGCTGATTTTTCCTGGAAAATACACTAAAAATCCTACGAGCCGTTCCCGAGTAATCACACCTTCTCCAAATTGGCCAAAAAAAAGCGTTGCTGATTTTTCCTGGAAAATACATCAAAAATCTTACGAGCCGTTCCCGAGTAATCACACCTTCTCCAAATTGGCCAAAAAAAAGCGTTGCTGATTTTTCCTGGAAAATACATCAAAAATCTTACGAGCCGTTCCCGAGTAATCACACCTTCTCCAAATTTGCCAAAAAAAAGCGTTGCTGATTTTTCCTGGAAAAAACATCAAAAATCTTACGAGCCGTTTCCGAGTAATCACACCTTCTCCAAATTGGCCAAAAAAAAGCGTTGCTGATTTTTCCTGGAAAATACACTAAAAAACCTACGAGCCGTTCCCGAGTAATCACACCTTCTCCAAATTAGAAAAAAAAGCGTTGCTGATTTTTCCTGGAAAATACACTAAAAAACCTACGAGCCGTTCCCGAGTAATCACACCTTCTCCAAATTGGCCAAAAAAAGCGTTGCTGATTTTTCCTGGAAAATACATCAAAAATCTTACGAGCCGTTCCTGAGTAATCACACCTTCTCCAAATTGGCCAAAAAAAAGCGTTGCTGATTTTTCCTGGAAAAAACATCAAAAATCTTACGAGCCGTTTCCGAGTAATCACACCTTCTCCAAATTGGCCAAAAAAAGCGTTGCTGATTTTTCCTGGAAAATACACTAAAAAACCTACAAGCCGTTCCCGAGTAATCACACCTTCTCCAAATTGGCCAAAAAAAAGCGTTGCTGATTTTTCCTGGAAAAAACATCAAAAATCTTACGAGCCGTTTCCGAGTAATCACACCTTCTCCAAATTGGCCAAAAAAAAGCGTTGCTGATTTTTCCTGGAAAATACACTAAAAAACCTACGAGCCGTTCCCGAGTAATCCCACCTTCTCTAAATTGGCCAAAAAAAGCGTTGCTGATTTTTCCTGGAAAATATACTAAAAATCCTACGAGCCGTTCCCGAGTAATCACACCTTCTCCAAATTGGCAAAAAAAAGCGTTGCTGATTTTTCCTGGAAAATACACTAAAAATCCTACGAGCCGTTCCCGAGTAATCACACCATCTCCAAATTGGCCAAAAAAAGCGTTGCTGATTTTTCCTGGAAAAAACATCAAAAATCTTACGAGCCGTTCCCGAGTAATCACACCTTCTCCAAATTGGCCAAAAAAAGCGTTGCTGATTTTTCCTGGAAAAAACATCAAAAATCTTACGAGCCGTTCCCGAGTAATCACACCTTCTCCAAATTGGCCAAAAAAAAACCTTGCTGATTTTTCCTGGAAAATACACTAAAAATCCTACGAGCCGTTCCCGAGTAATCACACCTTCTCCAAATTGGCCAAAAAAAGCGTTGCTGATTTTTCCTGGAAAATACACTAAAAATCCTACGAGCAGTTCCCGAGTAATCACACCTTCTCCAAATTGGCAAAAAAAAGCGTTGCTGATTTTTCCTGGAAAATACACTAAAAAACCTACGAGCCGTTCCCGAGTAATCCCATCTTCTCCAAATTGGCCAAAAAAAAGCGTTGCTGATTTTTCCTGGAAAATACACTAAAAATCCTACGAGCCGTTCCCGAGTAATCACACCTTCTCCAAATTGGCCAAAAAAAAAGCGTTGCTGATTTTTCCTGGAAAATACAATAAAAATCTTACGAGCCGTTCCCGAGTAATCCCATCTTCTCCAAATTGGCCAAAAAAAAACTTTGCTGATTTTTCCTGGAAAATACACTAAAAATCCTACGAGCCGTTCCCGAGTAATCACACCTTCTCCAAATTGGCCAAAAAAAAACTTTGCTGATTTTTCCTGGAAAATACACTAAAAATCCTACGAGCCGTTCCCGAGTAATCACACCTTCTCCAAATTGGCCAAATAAAAGCGTTGTTGATTTTTCCTGGAAAATACACTAAAAAACCTACGAGCCGTTCCCGAGTAATCACACCTTCTCCAAATTAGAAAAAAAAGCGTTGCTGATTTTTCCTGGAAAATACACTAAAAAACCTACGAGCCGTTCCCGAGTAATCACACCTTCTCCAAATTGGCCAAAAAAAGCGTTGCTGATTTTTCCTGGAAAATACATCAAAAATCTTACGAGCCGTTCCCGAGTAATCACACCTTCTCCAAATTGGCCAAAAAAAAGCGTTGCTGATTTTTCCTGGAAAATACACTAAAAAACCTACGAGCCGTTCCCGAGTAATCACACCTTCTCCAAATTGGCCAAAAAAAGCGTTGCTGATTTTTCCTGGAAAATACACTAAAAATCCTACGAGCCGTTCCCGAGTAATCACACCTTCTCCAAATTGGCCAAAAAAAAGCGTTGCTGATTTTTCCTGGAAAATACATCAAAAATCTTACGAGCCGTTCCCGAGTAATCACACCTTCTCCAAATTGGCCAAAAAAAAGCGTTGCTGATTTTTCCTGGAAAATACATCAAAAATCTTACGAGCCGTTCCCGAGTAATCACACCTTCTCCAAATTGGCCAAAAAAAAGCGTTGCTGATTTTTCCTGGAAAATACACTAAAAAACCTACGAGCCGTTCCCGAGTAATCACACCTTCTCCAAATTGGCCAAAAAAAGCGTTGCTGATTTTTCCTGGAAAATACACTAAAAATCCTACGAGCCGTTCCCGAGTAATCACACCTTCTCCAAATTGGCCAAAAAAAAGCGTTGCTGATTTTTCCTGGAAAATACACTAAAAAACCTACGAGCCGTTCCCGAGTAATCCCATCTTCTCCAAATTGGCCAAAAAAAAAACGTTGCTGATTTTTCCTGGAAAATACACTAAAAATCTTACGAGCCGTTCCCGAGTAATCACACCTTCTCCAAATTGGCCAAAAAAAGCGTTGCTGATTTTTCCTGGAAAATACATCAAAAATCTTACGAGCCGTTCCCGAGTAATCACACCTTCTCCAAATTGGCCAAAAAAAAGCGTTGCTGATTTTTCCTGGAAAATACATCAAAAATCTTACGAGCCGTTCCCGAGTAATCACACCTTCTCCAAATTGGCCAAAAAAAAGCGTTGCTGATTTTTCCTGGAAAATACATCAAAAATCTTACGAGCCGTTCCCGAGTAATCACACCTTCTCCAAATTGGCCAAAAAAAAGCGTTGCTGATTTTTCCTGGAAAATACACTAAAAAACCTACGAGCCGTTCCCGAGTAATCACACCTTCTCCAAATTGGCCAAAAAAAGCGTTGCTGATTTTTCCTGGAAAATACACTAAAAATCCTACGAGCCGTTCCCGAGAAATCACACCTTCTCCAAATTGGCCAAAAAAAAGCGTTGCTGATTTTTCCTGGAAAATACATCAAAAATCTTACGAGCCGTTCCCGAGTAATCACACCTTCTCCAAATTGGCCAAAAAAAAGCGTTGCTGATTTTTCCTGGAAAATACATCAAAAATCTTACGAGCCGTTCCCGAGTAATCACACCTTCTCCAAATTGGCCAAAAAAAAGCGTTGCTGATTTTTCCTGGAAAAAACATCAAAAATCTTACGAGCCGTTTCCGAGTAATCACACCTTCTCCAAATTGGCCAAAAAAAAGCGTTGCTGATTTTTCCTGGAAAATACACTAAAAAACCTACGAGCCGTTCCCGAGTAATCACACCTTCTCCAAATTAGAAAAAAAAGCGTTGCTGATTTTTCCTGGAAAATACACTAAAAAACCTACGAGCCGTTCCCGAGTAATCACACCTTCTCCAAATTGGCCAAAAAAAGCGTTGCTGATTTTTCCTTGAAAATACATCAAAAATCTTACGAGCCGTTCCCGAGTAATCACACCTTCTCCAAATTGGCCAAAAAAAAGCGTTGCTGATTTTTCCTGGAAAAAATATCAAAAATCTTACGAGCCGTTTCCGAGTAATCACACCTTCTCCAAATTGGCCAAAAAAAAGCGTTGCTGATTTTTCCTGGAAAATACACTAAAAAACCTACGAGCCGTTCCCGAGTAATCCCACCTTCTCCAAATTGGCCAAAAAAAGCGTTGCTGATTTTTCCTGGAAAATATACTAAAAATCCTACGAGCCGTTCCCGAGTAATCACACCTTCTCCAAATTGGCAAAAAAAAGCGTTGCTGATTTTTCCTGGAAAATACACTAAAAATCCTACGAGCCGTTCCCGAGTAATCACACCATCTCCAAATTGGCCAAAAAAAGCGTTGCTGATTTTTCCTGGAAAAAACATCAAAAATCTTACGAGCCGTTCCCGAGTAATCACACCTTCTCCAAATTGGCCAAAAAAAGCGTTGCTGATTTTTCCTGGAAAAAACATCAAAAATCTTACGAGCCGTTCCCGAGTAATCACACCTTCTCCAAATTGGCCAAAAAAAAACCTTGCTGATTTTTCCTGGAAAATACACTAAAAATCCTACGAGCCGTTCCCGAGTAATCACACCTTCTCCAAATTGGCCAAAAAAAGCGTTGCTGATTTTTCCTGGAAAATACACTAAAAATCCTACGAGCAGTTCCCGAGTAATCACACCTTCTCCAAATTGGCAAAAAAAAGCGTTGCTGATTTTTCCTGGAAAATACACTAAAAAACCTACGAGCCGTTCCCGAGTAATCCCATCTTCTCCAAATTGGCCAAAAAAAAGCGTTGCTGATTTTTCCTGGAAAATACACTAAAAATCCTACGAGCCGTTCCCGAGTAATCCCACCTTCTCCAAATTGGCCAAAAAAAGCGTTGCTGATTTTTCCTGGAAAATATACTAAAAATCCTACGAGCCGTTCCCGAGTAATCCCACCTTCTCCAAATTGGCCAAAAAAAGCGTTGCTGATTTTTCCTGGAAAATATACTAAAAATCCTACGAGCCGTTCCCGAGTAATCACACCTTCTCCAAATTGGCCAAAAAAAGCGTTGCTGATTTTTCCTGGAAAATACACTAAAAATCCTACGAGCAGTTCCCGAGAAATCACACCTTCTCCAAATTGGCCAAAAAAAAAGCGTTGCTGATTTTTCCTGGAAAATACACTAAAAATCTTACGAGCCGTTCCCGAGTAATCCCATCTTCTCCAAATTGGCCAAAAAAAAACTTTGCTGATTTTTCCTGGAAAATACACTAAAAATCCTACGAGCCGTTCCCGAGTAATCACACCTTCTCCAAATTGGCCAAAAAAAAGCGTTGTTGATTTTTCCTGGAAAATACACTAAAAATCTTACGAGCCGTTCCCGAGTAATCACACCTTCTCCAAATTGGCCAAAAAAAGCGTTGCTGATTTTTCCTGGAAAATACACTAAAAATCTTACGAGCCGTTCCCGAGTAATCACACCTTCTCCAAATTGGCCAAAAAAAGCGTTGCTGATTTTTCCTGGAAAATACACTAAAAATCTTACGAGCCGTTTCCGAGTAATCACACCTTCTCCAAATTGGCCAAAAAAAAGCGTTGCTGATTTTTCCTGGAAAATACACTAAAAAACCTACGAGCCGTTCCCGAGTAATCACACCTTCTCCAAATTGGCCAAAAAAAGCGTTGCTGATTTTTCCTGGAAAATACACTAAAAAACCTACGAGCCGTTCCCGAGTAATCCCATCTTCTCCAAATTGGCCAAAAAAAGCGTTGTTGATTTTTCCTGGAAAATACACTAAAAAACCTACGAGCCGTTCCCGAGTAATCACACCTTCTCCAAATTGGCCAAAAAAAGCGTTGCTGATTTTTCCTGGAAAATACACTAAAAAACCTACGAGCCGTTCCCGAGTAATCCCATCTTCTCCAAATTGGCCAAAAAAAGCGTTGTTGATTTTTCCTGGAAAATACACTAAAAAACCTACGAGCCGTTCCCGAGTAATCACACCTTCTCCAAATTGGCCAAAAAAAGCGTTGCTGATTTTTCCTGGAAAATACACTAAAAAACCTACGAGCCGTTCCCGAGTAATCCCATCTTCTCCAAATTGGCCAAAAAAAGCGTTGTTGATTTTTCCTGGAAAATACACTAAAAAACCTACGAGCCGTTCCCGAGTAATCACACCTTCTCCAAATTGGCCAAAAAAAAAACCTTGCTGATTTTTCCTGGAAAATACACTAAAAAACCTACGAGCCGTTCCCGAGTAATCACACCTTCTCCAAATTGGCCAAAAAAAAACCTTGCTGATTTTTCCTGGAAAATACACTAAAAAACCTACGAGCCGTTCCCGAGTAATCACACCTTCTCCAAATTGGCCAAAAAAAAGCGTTGTTGATTTTTCCTGGAAATTACACTAAAAATCCTACGAGCCGTTCCCGAGTAATCACACCTTCTCCAAATTGGCCAAAAAAAAGCGTTGCTGATTTTTCCTGGAAAATACACTAAAAATCCTACGAGCCGTTCCCGAGTAATCCCATCTTCTCCAAATTGGCCAAAAAAAAGCGTTGCTGATTTTTCCTGGAAAATACACTAAAAATCCTACGAGCCGTTCCCGAGTAATCACACCTTCTCCAAATTGGCCAAAAAAAGCGTTGCTGATTTTTCCTGGAAAAAACATCAAAAATCTTACGAGCCGTTCCCGAGTAATCACACCTTCTCCAAATTGGCCAAAAAAAGCGTTGCTGATTTTTCCTGGAAAAAACATCAAAAATCTTACGAGCCGTTCCCGAGTAATCACACCTTCTCCAAATTGGCCAAAAAAAGCGTTGCTGATTTTTCCTGGAAAATACACTAAAAATCCTACGAGCCGTTCCCGAGTAATCACACCTTCTCCAAATTGGCCAAAAAAAGCGTTGCTGATTTTTCCTGGAAAATACACTAAAAATCCTACGAGCCGTTCCCGAGTAATCACACCTTCTCCAAATTGGCCAAAAAAAAGCGTTGCTGATTTTTCCTGGAAAATACACTAAAAAACCTACGAGCCGTTCCCGAGTAATCACACCTTCTCCAAATTGGCCAAAAAAAGCGTTGTTGATTTTTCCTGGAAAATACACTAAAAATCTTACGAGCCGTTCCCGAGTAATCACACCTTCTCCAAATTGGCCAAAAAAAGCGTTGCTGATTTTTCCTGGAAAATACACTAAAAATCTTACGAGCCGTTTCCGAGTAATCACACCTTCTCCAAATTGGCCAAAAAAAGCGTTGTTGATTTTTCCTGGAAAATACACTAAAAATCCTACGAGCCGTTCCCGAGTAATCCCATCTTCTCCAAATTGGCCAAAAAAAAGCGTTGCTGATTTTTCCTGAAAAATACACTAAAAAACCTACGAGCCGTTCCCGAGTAATCACACCTTCTCCAAATTGGCCAAAAAAAAACTTTGCTGATTTTTCCTGGAAAATACACTAAAAAACCTACGAGCCGTTCCCGAGTAATCACACCTTCTCCAAATTGGCCAAAAAAAGCGTTGCTGATTTTTCCTGGAAAATACACTAAAAATCTTACGAGCCGTTCCCGAGTAATCACACCTTCTCCAAATTGGCCAAAAAAAGCGTTGCTGATTTTTCCTGGAAAAAACATCAAAAATCTTACGAGCCGTTCCCGAGTAATCACACCTTCTCCAAATTGGCAAAAAAAAGCGTTGTTGATTTTTCCTGGAAAATACACTAAAAATCTTACGAGCCGTTCCCGAGTAATCCCATCTTCTCCAAATTGGCCAAAAAAAAACGTTGCTGATTTTTCCTGGAAAATACACTAAAAATCTTACGAGCCGTTCCCGAGTAATCACACCTTCTCCAAATTGGCCAAAAAAAGCGTTGCTGATTTTTCCTGGAAAATACACTAAAAATCTTACGAGCCGTTTCCGAGTAATCACACCTTCTCCAAATTGGCCAAAAAAAGTGTTGCTGATTTTTCCTGGAAATTACACTAAAAATCCTACGAGCCGTTCCTGAGTAATCACACCTTCTCCAAATTGGCCAAAAAAAAGCGTTGTTGATTTTTCCTGGAAATTACACTAAAAATCCTACGAGCAGTTCCCGAGTAATCACACCTTCTCCAAATTGGCCAAAAAAAGCTTTGCTGATTTTTCCTGGAAAATACACTAAAAATCCTACGAGCCGTTCCCGAGTAATCACACCTTCTCCAAATTGGCCAAAAAAAGCGTTGCTGATTTTTCCTGGAAAATACACTAAAAATCCTACGAGCCGTTCCCGAGTAATCACACCTTCTCCAAATTGGCCAAAAAAAAAGCGTTGCTGATTTTTCCTGGAAAAAACATCAAAAATCTTACGACCCGTTCCCGAGTAATCACACCTTCTCCAAATTGGCCAAAAAAAGCGTTGCTGATTTTTCCTGGAAAATACACTAAAAAACCTACGAGCCGTTCCCGAGTAATCCCATCTTCTCCAAATTGGCCAAAAAAAAGCGTTGCTGATTTTTCCTGGAAAAAACATCAAAAATCCTACGAGCCGTTCCCGAGTAATCCCATCTTCTCCAAATTGGCCAAAAAAAAGCGTTGCTGATTTTTCCTGGAAAATACACTAAAAAACCTACAAGCCGTTCCCGAGTAATCACACCTTCTCCAAATTGGCCAAAAAAAAGCGTTGCTGATTTTTCCTGGAAAATACACTAAAAAACCTACGAGCCGTTCCCGAGTAATCACACCTTCTCCAAATTGGCCAAAAAAAGCGTTGCTGATTTTTCCTGGAAAATACACTTAAAAACCTACGAGCCGTTCCCGAGTAATCACACCTTCTCCAAATTGGCCAAAAAAAGCGTTGCTGATTTTTCCTGGAAAATACACTAAAAATCTTACGAGCCGTTCCCGAGTAATCACACCTTCTCCAAATTGGCCAAAAAAAGCGTTGCTGATTTTTCCTGGAAAAAACATCAAAAATCTTACTAGCCGTTCCCGAGTAATCACACCTTCTCCAAATTGGCCAAAAAAAGCGTTGCTGATTTTTCCTGGAAAAAACATCAAAAATCTTACGAGCCGTTCCCGAGTAATCACACCTTCTCCAAATTGGCCAAAAAAAGCGTTGCTGATTTTTCCTGGAAAATACACTAAAAATCTTACGAGCCGTTCCCGAGTAATCACACCTTCTCCAAATTGGCCAAAAAAAAGCGTTGTTGATTTTTCCTGGAAAAAACATCAAAAATCTTACGAGCCGTTCCCGAGTAATCACACCTTCTCCAAATTGGCCAAAAAAAGCGTTGCTGATTTTTCCTGGAAAATACACTAAAAAACCTACGAGCCGTTCCCGAGTAATCACACCTTCTCCAAATTGGCCAAAAAAAGCGTTGCTGATTTTTCCTGGAAAATACACTAAAAATCCTACGAGCCGTTCCCGAGTAATCACACCTTCTCCAAATTGGCCAAAAAAAGCGTTGCTGATTTTTCCTGGAAAATACACTAAAAATCCTACGAGCCGTTCCCGAGTAATCACACCTTCTCCAAATTGGCCAAAAAAAAAGCGTTGCTGATTTTTCCTGGAAAATACACTAAAAAACCTACGAGCCGTTCCCGAGTAATCACACCTTCTCCAAATTGGCCAAAAAAAGCGTTGTTGATTTTTCCTGGAAAATACACTAAAAATCTTACGAGCCGTTCCCGAGTAATCACACCTTCTCCAAATTGGCCAAAAAAAGCGTTGCTGATTTTTCCTGGAAAATACACTAAAAATCTTACGAGCCGTTTCCGAGTAATCACACCTTCTCCAAATTGGCCAAAAAAAGCGTTGTTGATTTTTCCTGGAAAATACACTAAAAATCCTACGAGCCGTTCCCGAGTAATCCCATCTTCTCCAAATTGGCCAAAAAAAAAGCGTTGCTGATTTTTCCTGAAAAATACACTAAAAAACCTACGAGCCGTTCCCGAGTAATCACACCTTCTCCAAATTGGCCAAAAAAAAACCTTGCTGATTTTTCCTGGAAAATACACTAAAAAACCTACGAGCCGTTCCCGAGTAATCACACCTTCTCCAAATTGGCCAAAAAAAGCGTTGCTGATTTTTCCTGGAAAATACACTAAAAATCTTACGAGCCGTTCCCGAGTAATCACACCTTCTCCAAATTGGCCAAAAAAAGCGTTGCTGATTTTTCCTGGAAAAAACATCAAAAATCTTACGAGCCGTTCCCGAGTAATCACACCTTCTCCAAATTGGCAAAAAAAAGCGTTGTTGATTTTTCCTGGAAAATACACTAAAAATCTTACGAGCCGTTCCCGAGTAATCCCATCTTCTCCAAATTGGCCAAAAAAAAACGTTGCTGATTTTTCCTGGAAAATACACTAAAAATCTTACGAGCCGTTCCCGAGTAATCACACCTTCTCCAAATTGGCCAAAAAAAGCGTTGCTGATTTTTCCTGGAAAATACACTAAAAATCTTACGAGCCGTTTCCGAGTAATCACACCTTCTCCAAATTGGCAAAAAAAGTGTTGCTGATTTTTCCTGGAAATTACACTAAAAATCCTACGAGCCGTTCCCGAGTAATCACACCTTCTCCAAATTGGCCAAAAAAAAAGCGTTGTTGATTTTTCCTGGAAATTACACTAAAAATCCTACGAGCAGTTCCCGAGTAATCACACCTTCTCCAAATTAGAAAAAAAAGCGTTGCTGATTTTTCCTGGAAAATACACTAAAAATCCTACGAGCCGTTCCCGAGTAATCACGCCTTCTCCAAATTGGCCAAAAAAAGCGTTGCTGATTTTTCCTGGAAAATACACTAAAAATCCTACTAGCCGTTCCCGAGTAATCACACCTTCTCCAAATTGGCCAAAAAAAAAGCGTTGCTGATTTTTCCTGGAAAAAACATCAAAAATCTTACGAGCCGTTCCCGAGTAATCACACCTTCTCCAAATTGGCCAAAAAAAGCGTTGCTGATTTTTCCTGGAAAATACACTAAAAAACCTACGAGCCGTCCCGAGTAATCCCATCTTCTCCAAATTGGCCAAAAAAAAGCGTTGCTGAGTTTTCCTGGAAAAAACATCAAAAATCCTACGAGCCGTTCCCGAGTAATCCCATCTTCTCCAAATTGGCCAAAAAAAAAGCGTTGCTGATTTTTCCTGGAAAATACACTAAAAAACCTACGAGCCGTTCCCGAGTAATCACACCTTCTCCAAATTGGCCAAAAAAAAGCGTTGCTGATTTTTCCTGGAAAATACACTAAAAAACCTACGAGCCGTTCCCGAGTAATCACACCTTCTCCAAATTGGCCAAAAAAAGCGTTGCTGATTTTTCCTGGAAAATACACTAAAAAACCTACGAGCCGTTCCCGAGTAATCACACCTTCTCCAAATTGGCCAAAAAAAGCGTTGCTGATTTTTCCTGGAAAATACACTAAAAATTTTACGAGCCGTTCCCGAGTAATCACACCTTCTCCAAATTGGCCAAAAAAAGCGTTGCTGATTTTTCCTGGAAAAAACATCAAAAATCTTACGAGCCGTTCCCGAGTAATCACACCTTCTCCAAATTGGCCAAAAAAAGCGTTGCTGATTTTTCCTGGAAAAAACATCAAAAATCTTACGAGCCGTTCCCGAGTAATCACACCTTCTCCAAATTGGCCAAAAAAAGCGTTGCTGATTTTTCCTGGAAAATACACTAAAAATCTTACGAGCCGTTCCCGAGTAATCACACCTTCTCCAAATTGGCCAAAAAAAAAGCGTTGTTGATTTTTCCTGGAAAAAATATCAAAAATCTTACGAGCCGTTCCCGAGTAATCACACCTTCTCCAAATTGGCCAAAAAAAGCGTTGCTGATTTTTCCTGGAAAATACACTAAAAAACCTACGAGCCGTTCCCGAGTAATCACACCTTCTCCAAATTGGCAAAAAAAAGCGTTGCTGATTTTTCCTGGAAAAAACATCAAAAATCTTACGAGCCGTTCCCGAGTAATCACACCTTCTCCAAATTGGCCAAAAAAAAGCGTTGCTGATTTTTCCTGGAAAAAACATCAAAAATCTTACGAGCCGTTCCCGAGTAATCACACCTTCTCCAAATTGGCCAAAAAAAAGCGTTGCTGATTTTTCCTGGAAAATACACTAAAAATCTTACTTGCCGTTCCCGAGTAATCACACCTTCTCCAAATTGGCCAAAAAAAAGCGTTGCTGATTTTTCCTGGAAAATACACTAAAAAACCTACGAGCCGTTCCCGAGTAATCCCATCTTCTCCAAATTGGCCAAAAAAAGTGTTGCTGATTTTTCCTGGAAAATACACTAAAAATTTTATGAGCCGTTCCCGAGTAATCATACCTTCTCCAAATTGGCAAAAAAAAAGCGTTGCTGATTTTTCCTGGAAAATACACTAAAAATCTTACGAGCCGTTCCCGAGTAATCACACCTTCTCCAAATTGGCCAAAAAAAAGCGTTGCTGATTTTTCCTGGAAAATACACTAAAAAACCTACGAGCCGTTCCCGAGTAATCCCATCTTCTCCAAATTAGAAAAAAAAGCGTTGCTGATTTTTCCTGGAAAATACACTAAAAATCCTACGAGCCGTTCCCGAGTAATCACACCTTCTCCAAATTGGCAAAAAAAAGTGTTGCTGATTTTTCCTGGAAATTACACTAAAAATCCTACGAGCCGTTCCCGAGTAATCACACCTTCTCCAAATTGGCCAAAAAAAAGCGTTGTTGATTTTTCCTGGAAAATACACTAAAAAACCTACGAGCCGTTCCCGAGTAATCACACCTTCTCCAAATTGGCCAAAAAAAAGCGTTGCTGATTTTTCCTGGAAAATACACTAAAAATCCTACGAGCCGTTCCCGAGTAATCCCATCTTCTCCAAATTAGAAAAAAAAAGCGTTATTGATTTTTCCTGAAAAATACACTAAAAAACCTACGAGCCGTTCCCGAGTAATCCCATCTTCTCCAAATTAGAAAAAAAAGCGTTGCTGATTTTTCCTGGAAAATACACTAAAAATCTTACGAGCCGTTCCCGAGTAATCACACCTTCTCCAAATTGGCCAAAAAAAAAGCGTTGCTGATTTTTCCTGGAAAATACACTAAAAATCCTACGAGCCGTTCCCGAGTAATCCCATCTTCTCCAAATTAGAAAAAAAAGCGTTGCTGATTTTTCCTGGAAAAAACATCAAAAATCTTACGAGCCGTTCCCGAGTAATCACACCTTCTCCAAATTGGCCAAAAAAAGCGTTGCTGATTTTTCCTGGAAAAAACATCAAAAATCTTACGAGCCGTTCCCGAGTAATCACACCTTCTCCAAATTGGCCAAAAAAAAGCGTTGCTGATTTTTCCTGGAAAATACACTAAAAAACCTACGAGCCGTTCCCGAGTAATCCCATCTTCTCCAAATTGGCCAAAAAAAAGCGTTGCTGATTTTTCCTGGAAAATACACTAAAAATCCTACGAGCCGTTCCCGAGTAATCAAACCTTCTCCAAATTGGCCAAAAAAAGCGTTGCTGATTTTTCCTGGAAAATACACTAAAAATCTTACGAGCCGTTTCCGAGTAATCACACCTTCTCCAAATTGGCCAAAAAAAGCGTTGTTGATTTTTCCTGGAAAATACACTAAAAATCCTACGAGCCGTTCCCGAGTAATCACACCATCTCCAAATTGGCCAAAAAAAGCGTTGCTGATTTTTCCTGGAAAAAACATCAAAAATCTTACGAGCCGTTCCCGAGTAATCACACCTTCTCCAAATTGGCCAAAAAAAGCGTTGCTGATGTTTCCTGGAAAATACACTAAAAAACCTACGAGCCGTTCCCGAGTAATCACACCTTCTCCAAATTGGCCAAAAAAAAGCGTTGCTGATTTTTCCTGGAAAATACACTAAAAATCCTACGAGCCGTTCCCGAGTAATCCCATCTTCTCCAAATTAGAAAAAAAAAGCGTTATTGATTTTTCCTGAAAAATACACTAAAAAACCTACGAGCCGTTCCCGAGTAATCCCATCTTCTCCGAATTGGCCAAAAAAAAGCGTTGCTGATTTTTCCTGGAAAATACACTAAAAAACCTACGAGCCGTTCCCGAGTAATCACACCTTCTCCAAATTGGCCAAAAAAAAGCGTTGCTGATTTTTCCTGGAAAATACACTAAAAAACCTACGAGCCGTTCCCGAGTAATCCCATCTTCTCCAAATTGGCCAAAAAAAGCGTTGCACATTTTTCCTGGAAAATACACTAAAAAACCTACGAGCCGTTCCCGAGTAATCCCATCTTCTCCAAATTGGCCAAAAAAAGCGTTGCTGATTTTTCCTGGAAAATACACTAAAAAACCTACGAGTCGTTCCCGAGTAATCACACCTTCTCCAAATTGGCCAAAAAAAGTGTTGCTGATTTTTCCTGGAAAATATATTAAAAATTTTATGAGCCGTTCCCGAGTAATCACACCATCTCCAAATTGGCCAAAAAAAGCGTTGCTGATTTTTCCTGGAAAAAACATCAAAAATCTTACGAGCCGTTCCCGAGTAATCACACCTTCTCCAAATTGGCCAAAAAAAAGCGTTGCTGATTTTTCCTGGAAAATACACTAAAAATCCTACGAGCCGTTCCCGAGTAATCACACCTTCTCCAAATTGGCCAAAAAAAAGCGTTGCTGATTTTTCCTGGAAAAAACATCAAAAATCTTACTAGCCGTTCCCGAGTAATCACACCTTCTCCAAATTGGCCAAAAAAAGCGTTGTTGATTTTTCCTGGAAAATACACTAAAAAACCTACGAGCCGTTCCCGAGTAATCACACCTTCTCCAAATTGGCCAAAAAAAAGCGTTGCTGATTTTTCCTGGAAAATACACTAAAAATCCTACGAGCCGTTCCCGAGTAATCACACCTTCTCCAAATTGGCCAAAAAAAGCGTTGCTGATTTTTCCTGGAAAATACACTAAAAATCCTACGAGCCGTTCCCGAGTAATCACACCTTCTCCAAATTGGCCAAAAAAAGCGTTGCTGATTTTTCCTGGAAAAAACATCAAAAATCCTACGAGCCGTTCCCGAGTAATCCCATCTTCTCCAAATTAGAAAAAAAAGCGTTGCTGATTTTTCCTGGAAAATACACTAAAAATCCTACGAGCCGTTCCCGAGTAATCACACCTTCTCCAAATTGGCCAAAAAAAGCGTTGCTGATTTTTCCTGGATAATACACTAAAAAACCTACAAGCCGTTCCCGAGTAATCCCATCTTCTCCAAATTGGCCAAAAAAAAGCGTTGCTGATTTTTCCTGGAAATTACACTTAAAATCCTACGAGCCGTTCCCGAGTAATCACACCTTCTCCAAATTAGAAAAAAAAGCGTTGCTGATTTTTCCTGGAAAATACACTAAAAATCCTACGAGCCGTTCCCGAGTAATCACACCTTCTCCAAATTGGCCAAAAAAAAGCGTTGCTGATTTTTCCTGGAAAATACACTAAAAATCCTACGAGCCGTTCCCGAGTAATCACACCATCTCCAAATTGGCCAAAAAAAGCGTTGCTGATTTTTCCTGGAAAATACACTAAAAATCCTACGAGCCGTTCCCGAGTAATCACACCTTCTCCAAATTGGCCAAAAAAAGCGTTGCTGATTTTTCCTTGAAAATACACTAAAAATCCTACGAGCCGTTCCTGAGTAATCACACCTTCTCCAAATTGGCCAAAAAAAAGCGTTGCTGATTTTTCCTGGAAATTACACTTAAAATCCTACGAGCCGTTCCCGAGTAATCACACCATCTCCAAATTGGCCAAAAAAAGCGTTGCTGATTTTTCCTGGAAATTACACTAAAAATCCTACGAGCCGTTCCCGAGTAATCACACCTTCTCCAAATTGGCAAAAAAAAGCGTTGCTGATTTTTCCTGGAAAATACACTAAAAATCCTACGAGCAGTTCCCGAGTAATCACACCTTCTCCAAATTGGCAAAAAAAAGCGTTGCTGATTTTTCCTGGAAAATACACTAAAAAACCTACGAGCCGTTCCCGAGTAATCACACCTTCTCCAAATTGGCCAAAAAAAAGCGTTGCTGATTTTTCCTGGAAATTACACTTAAAATCCTACGAGCCGTTCCCGAGTAATCACACCTTCTCCAAATTGGCCAAAAAAAAACCTTGCTGA